>CAUYLG010056935.1:0-49398 GCA_963573385.1 Cacajao melanocephalus | reverse complement strand
CATGGTGAAACCCCATCTCTACTAAAAATACAAAAAATTAGCCAGGCATGGTGGCACACGCCTGTAGTCCCAGCTACTTGGGAGGCTGAGGCGGGAGAATTGCTTGAACCCGAGAGGTGGAGGTTGCAGTGAGCCGAGATCATGTCACTGCACTCCAGCCTGGGTGACAGAGCGAGACTCAGTCTCAAAAAAAAAAAAAAAAAAAAAATGACAACAGCCCAGCTTTTACCTTATAATCTGTGCCAGTTCCTGTGTCACTCTCATTCCTATGTCTGCCACTTTTTTTTCCCTTTTCTATTTCCTTTTTACAACCAACTTTTATTTCTTTCGCTCATTTAGCTATAATAAGGTGATTTAAAATTTTTAATGAATAAAGTTGTATCCTCATTTATTTTGAAAAGATAAATTTTCTATTTACTTTCTCTATAACTTTCTCCAATCTCAATGCTTGCTTTCTTTCCCAAAAAGAAAAACCTGTTAATATCTTTTAGAAAGAAAAATATTTTCTATTCTTATGTATTGGATAGGGAGCCGTTTTTATCCTAAATAATCACTTCCCTTTTGATTGCATTTAGCGCCATCATGGAGTGCATAATCAGTGAACTATTGGCATGTTATATATGTATTCTGAGTTCATAATTTTATTCTTTTATAAAGATCATTTTGTGGTTGAAATTTCTATGGCTGTGTTTCCTTTAAGTAAATCATCAATCTATTCTGTGATGAATATGATTAACATAAAACATAGATTAAAGAGCTAGTAGGAAGTATTAAGTACTCACATGTTTTAAATTCCCTGGTTTCAGACCTCAAATAGTACCTTGTTCAAGTAAGTACTTCAAAAAACATGTTTGATGAGAGTGTGCTCACCTCTGCTATGCGTTCTCTGCTTTACATTATCCCATTGCTTAAAGGTTAGTCTAAATGTCCCTACTGCTGTTGTACTTCGAGAGCCTTGTGCAGAAATACAAAGCTCTGAAACTCTCTGTTATCTTTTTCATTTGTGGTACTTCTGTACGAGAAATAGTTAATACATAGTCTTTAAAGCTAAAATACTAAGCGTTGAATCTGTATCTTAGGGGGAGCCACTTTAAGTTGTTTTAAAAAAAGGTGTTTAGTCCGGAAAGAACAAGGAGTATTAGAGGAAGAGTTGTGCAGATCAAAATGAAAAGTTGAATTGTCTTTGAGAAATAATTAAGAATTTCAAATATATATAAATTTTTAAATATATATAAAACATAGGTAATCATTTGGTTATAGCTTTGCTGTTTCATCTATAATTATAATTCTTTTTTCTTGAATGCACTTTGGCATAGGTAAGTTAGGGACTGTTAGTTGCCTAGTGAGGCAGATATATTTTGAAAGCTGCTCAATTCATCTCCTGAAAAAAAATTATATACTATGAGAAAAGAGGTTCATTTTGAAGGTACAAATATAACATAAAGGTGTAAAGCTGATTTTTTGTAGGCAAACATAAGTTTCTACAGTTGTTTTTCAATATCTCTAGTGTTCTTTCCACATAATAACTCTAGACCCTAAATAAATATTACCCTCTCTTTATAAAATGAGTTCCCTTGATAATAGCTTTAAAGTTGATCATCTAAGTCTTTATGTGCTGGAATAAACAGAGGTAACCCAGCAAGTATTATTCAGGAAAGGATTTGTTATCTAAATATAAACATAGATTTGGAAATGTATTGTTGGCTTATATATTAAGATGGAAAGGAAATATTTTTGAATAATATCTTTAAGGCATTTTGTTTCTTGTTAATTTAATTAATCTTGTCCTAGGCTTGCTAGTTTGATATCTTTTTTGTCTTTTACGATAAAAAGTGATTCTAAGAAAGTAAGACTTTCTGGAGACAAAGATTCTTTGCCAGAGATTTATTACTGAGTTTGCCAACTTTATTTTCCGAGGTGTCTGATGGCCAAGAGTCTACACCACCAACACCTGCACCCACTTCAGGAATTGTGGGTGCATTAATGGAAGTGATGCAGAAAAGGAGCAAAGCCATTCATTCTTCAGGTAGGAGAGAGAATGAGAGTATGTATGCATGTGTGTTTAATAAGTTTGAATGTTTGAAGTTCAGTTTTTTTTTTTTAATTTTATGACTGTCTTTGTTAGCTTTCTGCTAATTGAGTAACTACTGATGTGGGTTCTAGGGTGTATCTTAAAAGTTGTTGCCTCTTTGACTAGTCTGTCTGAAACGACAGATGCAACACCATCACAGCCATAGCCATAAATTGAAAGAACAGCTTTGGGAAAATTGACAGTTTTGTTTCCTGTATCAGGAAATGCTCAAAGACTTCCTTCCAAACAACTGCTAAACAGAACTTGAGATTTTTAGATTTCATTCCTGTGATATTACTATGACATAAAAAATTCAGGCGCTTTACCTCATCTGTGAGGATTATAGCTAAGAATTTGTAATTTTCACTGTTTCTAGAGTTTGTTAAAGAATACTAACTTTTCTTAAACCTTTGTTTATCATTTTTTAAAAGATTATTTGAATAAACCAGTACCTATTTTGAGATTATTATTAAACATACACATACCATCATATAAATGAATATTGCTTTAAAGAAAGAACAAGGATATGGGTTTTGCTGATCAGAGTGTTTGAGGTTTGCTAAATAGCTTTTCCAACATGATGTGCTAGAGTCAGATCTTATTAGATTTATTTAATTTCTGTGAGCCTCAGTTTCTCGTTTGTCACATTGAGAGAATTCACAAAGCACATGATAGATGTGAGAATTAAATAGTATGTCACTAATCAGCAGATTGCCTAGCACATAGTAGGTGCTTGGGAAATGTTACCTTCCTTTTCTTTGTTTCTCTGTAAGGATGTGCATGTCTTTAGATCCTTGAGCAATGTTTGTTTTCCTTAAATAGGCATATTTGTTCCTATCCTGCATTACAGAGATGGAGATAAATATTTACTGTGGAATAATAATGAATTTTAACAAAACAACAGAAATCTCTGCCTTCATGGACATGCATTATGTCTAATGAGAGAGAAAGACAAGCAATAAACAAAGCGAATTAGAAAAACATACAGTATGTTAAATGGTGACATGAACTAACGACAAAAGTCTAATAGAAAAGGGAAATGAGGAGTTACAGACTGTTGAGAGGGAAGTTCATTTTGAAATGGGACGATAAAGCCTAACTGAGGTGACATTTGAGAAAAGACTAGAAGTTCTGGAAGTGAACCATGTAGAAAACTGGGGAAAATGTATCCAATGGAAAGAACAGCAAATATAAAGTCTGTGAGGTTGAGAAACAATGAAGAGATCAGGAAGTTTGCAAGGGAGGGAGGGAAAGAGTAGTAAGGAATGAAATACAAGCAGTAGTAAGGCTTTGGAGACCCCTGACAGTAACTTTTATTCTGAATGTGATAGGAAGCCTTTGGAGGGTTTTTAGCAGAGGTGTAGTAATGATCCAAGCAAGAAATGATGGCGGCTTGAACCAGGTTTATAGCACCAAGAAGAAGTGGTTAAGTATTAGTTATATTTTGAATGTGGAGATCACTGGGTTTGCTGGTAGTTTGAAAGTGAAGGTAGAAATAAAGAGAAGAGTGCAAGATGACTGCAAGGTTTTTGACTGGAAAAGGGAGACTTAGGGAGAAAAAGTTTGAAAGGGAAGATTAGGAGTTTGGTTTTACATATTAAATTTGAGATATCTATTCAAATATAGATATGGAGTAGCATTTGGTTATAAGTCTGAAAGTCATAAGAGAGGTCTGAATTGCAAAATTGCATGTCAATGGCATATACATAAACACAGTATTTAAAGTTATGCTTATGTCTATGGTATAGTGTTCTTTAGTAAACTCTAGAAACAGTGAAAATTACCTAAATTCTTAGCCCTAATCCTCAGAGATGAGGCAAAGTGCCTGAATTTTTTATGTCACAGGAATGTCATAGGAATGACATCTAAAAATCTCAAGCTTAGTTTAAAGGTTGCTTGCTAGGAAGAGATAAAGGTCTTCATTCTTTCCAGATAAGAGAATGTAAGCCTTCTGTGAAATACATGATTCTGAAAAAGCATTTATTGTATGCTGGTATCTGTGAGTTCTGCTAAACATTTCCCTACAATTAAGTTTTTTTAAAATAATATGTAATAGTCGTGCTAATATAATGACAATATAGGATTGTTTTTACTTATTTTCAGACTTATTAGCTATTAGCTTTTAACTATTTATTATTAACTATTAGTATTTCTGCAGTAGTATCTCATGATGGAATTATTAGCTACTTCCTCTTCTTCACCATAGATACTGATAAATTTCTGTCTTTTGTCACTCTGTAAATGCCAGCATAGTTGAGTGTCTTTGATGCTTTTCATTCAGGTAAATTTTGTAAAGCATGTCTAGCAAAAGCTAGTAGCAAATTATTTCCTTTGCTAGAAAAGTAAACACAGAAGTTAACATGAAGTCAGTTGAACTCCCTTCCAAATAAATTCTATAACAATTTAGAGCTGACCATCAGACATAAATAATAAATAATTACTGTTATAAAAGTAACAACTTAGGCCAAGCATGGTGCCTCACACCTGTAATCCCAACACTTTGGGAGGCCTAGGCAGGTGGATCACTGAGGTCAGGAGTTCGAGACCAGCCTGGCCAACATACTGAAACCCCGTCTCTACTAAAAATACAAAAATTAACCAGGCATGGGGGTGGGTGCCTGTAGTCCCAGCTACTTGGGAGGCTGAGGCTGGAGAATGACATGAACCCTGGAGGTGGAGGTTGCAGTGAGCGAAGATTGTGCCATTGCACTCCAGGCTAGGCAACAAGAGTCAAACTCCATCTCAAAAAATAAAAAGTAAAAATAAGCTACAGCTTAGTTTGGGGCCAAGAGAAGATGATGTTGCCCCTCTTTGACTTTTGTTAATTTTCAAGTTTTAATACTAGAGCTCAAGTACTTTTTCAAATACTAAGACAATCAATTTTATATGGAGAAAAATAGAGAAAAAGTTTGTTCTGTGTTCTGTACATGTAACCCACACATATGTCACATAGTCTTACTGGTTGTTTATCATTATCAAGTGCAGTTACTCAGCTGCTGTCTCACTTTATATACTTGGTCATCATGGGTCCTATGAGGTATATATATTTAAGAGGTTAAATATGGAAAGTCAGTATAATGTAGAAATATGTGTATAAAATCTAATGACATCTAAATATTCCTTCAACAAATATTTATTGAAGAGCTGATTAGTAGCACTGTTTTTGGTGTTGATACAGTGAAAAATAAGATAGGCAGGGTTCTTGCTGTCATGGAGCTTAATAGATAAAGTACAATAATTTTAGATATTAGTAAGTGATAGGCGGAAATAAAATGGAATAGGCAGTTACTGATTGTGGGGAAGGGCTATACTTTACATATGATGGTCAGGAAAGGCCTCTCTGAGGAAGTAGTTTTTGAGTGGATCCTAAATGATGAAAAGATTCAGTTTAACGGAAGAAATAGCTACTGCAGAAGCTCTAAAGCCACAATAAGCTTGGTAAGTTTAAGGGACAGAAAGGAGGCCATATTAATAGAGATAGTGACTTGAAGGGAGAATGCGTTATGAGAAAAGCTTGGGGGAGGGGGAGAAACAATAACTGGGCAAATCATGTAGGGTCTTTTAGAGGTAGGGAACATCAGATTTCATTCAGATAGCAGTGTTAGGTAGCCACAGGAAGACTTAAAGAAGGATAGCAACATGATGTTTTTAAACTTGGAATTTAAATAATATCACTCCATTTGCTGTGAGGCAAATAGACTCTAGAGTTGCAATAATCCAAGCAGGATGTGATGGTGGTATGGAGAGTAGTAGTGAAAAAAGTGAAAGAGAGCAGGCTTGATAATTGGATGGTGAAAAAGGAGGAAGTAATAATAATTTCTAGGTTTTTGGCCTGATTATGTGACAGGATGGTGATGCCATTTATTGAGATGGAGCAGACCAGGATGGAGCAGGAAAAGAAGATTGGGGAAGGAGATAAAAGTTAGAAGTTTTGAGTTTGAGAATCTACATGAAGAGTACAAGAAGGCAGTTGGATTTGTGACAGAAAGGTCAACCCAGATGTGATTTTATACATTAACACAGGTTGAAATTTGTCACATAGATACTAAGGAATTAGAACCCTTGTCTTCTGAGTCCTGTTTTAATCTTTAGTTTACTGTCGTACTCTATAGATGTATTTCTTTAGATTCACTTTAAACTATTTTAGTAACTAGATTCTTCTGGGAGTCAGATTATCTGTGTTTCAGGAGTTAAATAATTGGAGAAATCACCCAAGAATTATGTAATGTCGTTTTATTTATGCATATATTTTAATTGTGTGTCTCAATTTTCTTCTAGATGAAGATGAAGATGAAGATGATGATGAAGATTTTGAGGATGATGATGAGTGGGAAGACTGATCTATATATTATATATATATATATTTTTAAGGTGAAATACTAAACACTACTTTCTTTCTGTGGATTCTGTAAAATTATCATGTAAATGTTCTACCAATTTGCTGTATATTTTTGTTGCCTTTGTTGCTTTTTTTTTTTTAATTAATCTGTGCAATACCTCATTTAATCTGTAAAGGTTTGTCATAATCCTCTACAAAGCTACTCCCTGTTATTGTGTGCAAGTTTACACCAGGATGCTCACTTGATTTGTGAATATTTTTCATTCCATCAACAAGGGAGTTTAAATACTATATGTGAGACTGACAAAAACCTTAATGTAATTTACTTATAATGCCAGAAGGAAAACACTATTTTCATACCCTACTTTTTCTGTACCTAAATTTTCTTAAAAAAAAAAAAAATCTAGTATAGCACTACATTCTTTTTTAAGTGATGCAAACCTTAGTTTCTTTAGCCCCTTTATTTTGAATACAACACTACATATGAATGTTGAAGCTGATACATTGCACAGTTCCCTAGACATCACTGTACTGATGCAGTTTCTCAAATTTTAGCAATATGCTCTACATAAAATCACTACAGAGATACTAGTGGGGAAGAGGAGTAACACACCTCTTACAGCAATACTGCCTGTTATTGGGATAGCAGTGGTATTTGCAGGCTGGAATCATAAGGAGCCCTTACCTGCTTGTTATTGACTGAGGTTATTTTGATGCTGTAGCAAATGTGGCAGGCTCTTTTTGGCAAAATTTTTGAAATTTTTTTTGGTATTATTCTGAAACAAAATTTAAGTTGAAGTTTGGAGGATTTAGTGAGTACTTTTCATTCGACATGAACTGAAGTCATATTATGGTTACTCCAATATTTGGTTAAAAAAGCTACACAAATCAGAATAGTACTAAAATAGTGTGGAATGTCATCATTTTTATTTTGCACTTTGTGTGGATTGAGGCATTCAAAAATACCAACTGTAAAAATCTAATCTAGTTGGCAAAAATATGCACTGAAACACAGGACCTCACATGCATTTATTTTGATAATTTTTGACGGTTTTTGTTAAATAGCACGTGAAGGTTTACATTTTTCTTAAAAGATTAGTGATCCCAGTGTCAAATTTCTTGGAACACATAACTGAGTGATAGATTCTTTTTAAAGATAAAACTTTACAACCTGCACATTTGTTATGTATACTAAATGGTGTGTTAAAATTAGGGTTTCTTTGCCTCTCTGCAATACACTAATCTGCCTAAAGGTGGTTGTTTCATATTTATAATGCTAATTATCATACCTACCTACTTTAAATTTTAAGGTAGAAAATTATCTGATTTAAATACAGACACATTTTTCTCACATTGAGTCATATGCATAATGTAGTTCCAAATGTATTTCATTACTATAGTCGCAGTATCCAACTAAAAATTATGCTATCTAGAATTGTACCGACCAAAATCTAGTATTGGCAGATCTTGACAGGCTGGACCTGCAAGATGTGGCTTGAATTTTAACCATTTATTACATAATCTATAGTGATCATGCATCTAGTTATCATAAGAAATAATTTAAAAGGTTTTGTTGCTGAAAGCAGTAAGTGGTGCAGTAAAATAGTTAAGTTATTCAAAGAATGTTATCTTTCTTGCGACAGTAATTTAAGCACATGGGAAAGATTCTAGACTTTTTGTTTCTTGCAACAACAGTGCCCTCTGCTGCTAGAAACCTTTTTCTACTTACTATCATTTTTATTGTGGCTTGAGCTCAGTGAATCTGGTGCAGATGAGGCTGAACAACTACTAACCAATAAAATTGGGAATTTGTACAAAAGTTAAATGGGACATTAATTATTTTAAGTAATGTTAATTAATTTTTTTTCTTTTTGGCAATATAGAAACATTTTAAGTTTCCTAGAAATGTCTTCAAGGTAATGCCAGTTTAAGATCTCTCTTAACTTTTGGCCAAGGAATTCTAGATTTTCCAGCTAACTTTGGTATAATAAATACTTACGAGGAACTTGTCTCAGCAGAGAGTATCCATTCTTTGAAGTCAAAGCACAATTTTAAACATGTAAGATGGATATATAATTTGCCAAAGGTAATTGAATTTATTCTTTTTTTCTTAAAGAAAAAAAAGACTTTGGTTGTTGTTGCACAAAGTCTAAATTACTATTGGTTGAAACACAGCAGCTGTGGAGTTCAGTCCAGGCATGAAGACTAAATCTGCTTTACCAAGTAAGGTGTAAGGTTGCATGTTTCAGTCCTCTACCATCTTGCACTGTGAGCAGCACTATACCTGTGCGTTGTCTGAAAGCCTCCGTATATTCTCCAGCTAAATGGTTGTCTGGTAGCCTTTGCATTTAACAAACTAGCATGAGGCTTTTTATATCTAAATGCTACGTGATAGACAATTTCAGCTAGCCACATATTGTATGTATGAGATTCATAAAGACTTTCAATCATTTCATTTTCAAACAACTGAAATTTTGTTTAGTGTGTGAATTTTTTTTTTAAATGTATAGTGAATAGGATGTTGCACTGGTGGCAATTCATCATGGAGCATAATAAAATTAATTTGACCCAATAGTATAAAATAGTGTGTTTTATTTGTTTATTGTTAAGAGAGTAACTTTATAGCAAAGGGTACACAGCAGTCAATGATAATGGTTGATGTTTTCAGCAGACTGCATGCCCTGAGAGTTAGTGTGCCATTAAATAAACATGGTGAGCAGAAGAATGTTACACCTTGTTCTGTTGGGAAACATGACAGCTGCTCAGCGGCTCCCCTAGAAGCCACTGCTGTGGTTAACAGAGCATTCACATTGCAAGGTCAAACTGTTTGGAACTCTTCCACATACCAAAAATGTTGAAGTTTTCTAGAGAAGAATAATACTGGAGTTTACTGGTAGTTTCAATAAATGCCAAATATAGCAGTTTGTATGGGACATAAGTAGCTTTTAATAAGTGATATCAAAGAGGGCGCTCATTTTAAACGGGAAACTTTTTTTGATAAATAGAATTTTCTGTTTCACTGACCCTGGCACAAGTGGGTGTCTGAAGATTAAACTGAGTTGGGGAATTCAGAGTGTAGGATGCTACAAAATTCCTTTTAAGAGCTTTGGTCAAATTTAACAACCATTTCAAGAATAATATGTTCTATTAAAAAGTTGTTTCTGTTGTACAATTGTGAATACTTAAGAATGTATTAAACTTTCAAAAGAATTTTTTTAAAGAGAAGTGAAATGTGCCTAAGAATTGTTTGTCACATTTTAATCTAATCAACAGAGGGGATTCTTGAGATAACTCTGCTTTAGGAATGGAGTTCCTAAAGGACAAGTATGGAGAAAAGGCTTATTTATAGTACAATGGAAAATTCTGTTTGGAAAAGTTAGGAAATTTTACCTTCCACGTTTATTGACATTGTCGTGTCCCACCTCCAGAACACAGCATTCTTTAAAATCTATTGGTCATTTATTTGTGGATTAAAAAAAAACTTTGCTTTCTAGGGAAGCATCTGGGAAGGGTATAATACACCATTATGAATATGCTAAGGAACATGCTTTGCAGCTACTGCCTTTACTTCTGTATGTGATATGTAGCATCCTCCTTTGCCATGAGGAGCCTATTGAAAAATTAGTCTCCAGATGCATCTGCTATAGGTTTTTCTAAAAAAAGAAAAAAAGCATCATAGATTGTGTTAACTGTTGATACAGTATTTACTGTTGCATGAGTCCAGTGTAACTCTAAATTGGCCATGCACACCATTATCAGAATTGGCAAATCAAGATGTGAATAGCATGCAATTATTTTGGGTAATATAGATTGTAGTTTATAGGTGGTTTTCAGTTTAATCAGATATTTGTGTATTTTGGGGCATTTCTAGTAAATTTGAAGTAGTCCCTGAATAACAACCACAAAAAAATCTACCTTAGGATTAAAAAAAAAATGTTTCTGTTTAAGAGAAAGTTGAATTTCAGCAGTATCAGATTACATTACTGAACGTGAACAAAACAATATTGAATTGGTTGGCATTTCATGACCTAAATTTTGTCTTGTCTTAGTGATTGCTAGATGTGTGTCGATTTTCATCAAGGCCTAATTCTAAGGATTTTTAAAGCTTCAGTATCATCATATTTAAATAATTATGAACTAAATGTGTGGTAGACATTAAGATACGACAGTGGAGTAGGATAGGTCCCCACCTGCATTTACATCGTTTAAAATACTTATTTCATAAATGAAAGATGTTTGGAGACCATTGAGTGATATGAGAACAGAAGCACATGGACGTCACCAAGCCTGTTTTCTCATTTCACAGGTGAGGGTAGTCATTCATGTTCAGAGGGCTTGTGGGGCCTGCCCGAGGTTAATTAGAACTAATAATAGAAGCCAGATCTGACTAGTTCAGCTGCTCTTTTTCATGTACCTTAATCCTATTGTATTCCTTTCTTTTTCTTAAATTAAGGATAAACTTCAGATTTAGTTTGTTTCTGAAAGGTGTATGGCTGCAAATGTCACCCTTTCTCACATATCATCTGGGTGTTGGAAGAAGCCCCTAACCTTCTGTATCCATCTCTATCCAGAAAAGCTGGCTTACTTTGAGGAGCCAGCCTCTGACTCTGATGCATGTGATTGTATTTTGGCTCAATGGTGGCAGTCACCCTACATTGCCCAAGCATTTATTTGGTCATCACAGGGCACTTCTGTCATCTACTACAGTGTTGAAATGAGGTTGAGCTTTTCATTCTACATTAAATTATTTTTGTTAGTTTCTTACAGATGTAAATAGGCATTGTTTTTACTTAGACATAAGTATTTTATAAGTCTTTACAATCAACTTGTCTGACAGAATATGAGTTTGAGAATATATTAATCTTTCTGAGTAATTTTTTGACCAACAGCTGCACTGTCAATTTAAAGACCGGGAGCTCTTCCAAGGACTGCAAGGACAAACAATGCTTCAAATCCAGCTTCCTGGCTTTATTATTGATGAGAGAGGGGGAGATCCTAACTGGGTTCCGTGTACTTCAACCTTATTGGAAAAGAGGCAGGAAAATAAAATGTGGAGCTTGTATTTGTGATGTTGAAAGAAACAAATGAAAAGGCATTATCATGTCCATTTCACTATGGGAAAACAAAGGTGTTCCTATCTCAATTCTATAGTTGTCTTAAGGGCAAGTATAATTTAGCTCCTTAAATCAGCGTCTGACCTAAAAAGAAACAACTTTTTTTTTAAGCTAGGGTGGGCATCTAAGGAGGCAGAGAACAGAAAGGAGAGTTTGTGTTTGTAAGCATATTTTGGTGATGGGGAGAAAGCTCAGCAAGTAGAATTAAGAAATACATTTTAATCTCCATTTTTAGGAATGAAAACTAGTTCTAGAGGAAGAAACTCATGTTTGTTTTTTGTTTGTTTATTGAGCAAGGATGTGAATGCATAAGGACCAAACTTTTTCTTAATTGTATTAGCTAAAGCTCAAAACTACACTCAGCCATTCAAGTGTAAGGGATTTTTCTTTTCTTTCTTCTTTTTTTTTTTTTTCAGTTTTCTGAACTTAGCTGTAGATATAAGCATAGCCCTAGTATTTCAATCACTTCCTTTCCAAGCCACCGGTAAATGGACCTTATGATTCTATTTAAGAGGCTTTGGTTTGGCCATGGTTGATATCTGGGTGCTGTAGAACATGCTTGTAATGGACTTGCTGCCCAGAGATGTTTAGGAAGTTCAAGTAGATTCTGAGCCAGATAGTTGTTTTAGATCTGTACCAGTGCCCAAAAGTTCTATGGCCAACATGCTGCTCTAACTTGACATGGTTTAGGCCAGTTAGACTGTGCAAAGAGAGAGAGTCTCTGCATACTACCAGAGCCCTAATTTAGCACCCTGTTTGCTTTAGCACTTCTATCACTTTGTTCTCCAAAACTCAAAGCAGCAGAAAAACTGATTTGTTATGGGAATCACTCTTATTTTTCATGTTTTTTTTTTGTTTCCAAGCTGTCTATATCACACTAACCAAGATTATTCGACCAGCTTAGGAAATACAAATAGATTGTCCATTTGAGTTCAGTTTTGATTCTGTAAAGACTTTGCAAAGCCAACTTCACTAACCATTATCACTACTATTAAATGGTATTTGATAGGTTGTTGGAAAAGATAGTTGCCCTTTCCACTGCGTGGCAGGTTAACAGTTCAGTGTAGCCTCATCCTTGAATCTTGGTCTTGCTTTGTGATATTAGGATTGCAGTAATGATTTCACATAAGAACTGCTTGACATAATAAACCTTGGGGTCTTTCAGCTTGTGAAAAACTATTGTTGTATCTTCACCTTGTAAGATTTTCCACAAAATTGAGGCTAGGGATAGGCATTGAAAATCTGTAAAGGAATTTTTTGAAGGTTTTCCCCAGAAAGCTTTTAAATATACATGTTTCTTAAATATTAATGGGAAATGGTGACTAAAGCAAGAAAGAAACATAAGGAAATGTTCTCCTATATAATCTTGAGTCTTCAGAAATTTCCAGAAGTATGATTTATTTTCAAAGTCAATGGATAAATGCACTTGAATGCAAGTATTAGTCTAATGTCCTGTACTAAAGCAAACTATTTAAAATGATTATTAATATAAGTCAGAAATAGACCCCAGAATAAAACAAATCTCTCATTCTATATACTAACACATCTCTAAGATCATGTGACCATATAATGCTAAGTCCCATGAGAAATCAGGCTTTTTTCTTTTTTTCTTCTGTCGCTTTCTTAGAACGTTTTTATAGTTTATTAAGTTCCCTTGACACAGTAGAATTTGGGATAGAAGTTGTGCACACAACCAATTATGAAAGAATGGCAAGAAGCCATGCATTGGTGGAGAAGTAAAGGACAGCTGGAAAAGCCTGACACACTGTTGGAGAGATACACTGATGAGTGTACCAACAGCTGAGGCCACTTCCAAATGTGCAAAAACACAAGGTCTGCATTAGCAGGTCACTGGAGAGGCCAGTCTTGGAGCTACTTGATGTTATTTAGAAATGGTCTTAGTATGCATGGGCAAGAACATTTAAGTATGTTGATGAATATAAAATATTTATAGAACCACCATGACCTGTGGAGATTTAAAACAACTTGCTAAGTACAAGGAGAAGGAATTAGTGCATAAATTATTCTGTGGCTTAGTCCATTTAGGTAGAGAAATAGCTTTTTATCCATAGGTCATGATTCTTGGGAGGTTTATGTGACTATAATCAGCATCCAATCTAATGAGAAAATATGGTAAAACAAAAGGGTAAAGAGGAGATTTATATTTGTAATTGTTACCCACAAGACTGATAATGGGTTCAGTGGTGTAAATAGGCTAGTTGGAAGATTTGGTGACTACAAGCTGTTTTATGCAGGATGGTTCATATCAAATTGCTGCATAATTTATTTCTAAACATGAGAGTTTTAAGTCACTGATGTAAGAAATATTTGCATATCCTTAAATCTTTTTGTCAGAGCTAAATCATCTATTATAATTGAGAAAAGGGACCATTAACCATGGAATTTTGGACATGCAGAAGTCTGTGTGTCTAACATGCTACTGAGAGAAATGTAGGTACAGGTGGCATTTTAGATGAATATCTGTTTCTTCTGGAACAACTGGCCTGACTAAATATGCACTTTGGCAATGGGATTAGTCAGCTTGCTAGAGCTGTTCCGGCTCTCTTCTGGAGCAACGTAAATAATGCTTTATAAAATTCAACATGTAGAAAACTTTTTCTCAAGTGTTTGGTTTCAAGACCTAAATTTCTAATGGCATTTTTTTCCCCTGCAGCATCTCAAAAGATAGAAACTTCACGATGTTGAACAGAAAACTAGAAGAAACAACAGGTTTGAGAGAATTATGGCATTGCTTCTCAGTCTTCAGTTACTGTCTCTCTTCAAAGCATTGCTTTACTTTTTCTCTAAATATTATGGGAATAACCTTCATTCTGCTTATCCAATGAAATTTTGTTTTATAGTTCCTGGCCATTCCCTCCTACTTCCATCCCTTCTTAAAACAATGAGTACTAATTTTCAGGTGCAGGTATTAAGAGGGCAATGTAGGGAGGAGGGGATATAAAATGCACAGAGAAGGATTTGTTTTGTGTGTGTGTGGGTGCTATAACTTGTAAGTGAAAAGATATTGGAGGATGGGGAGCACAGTGAAAGTTTCATGGACTTCTTGTTAGTAATAACAAGAACACCTTTAAATATTTGTCCTGCTTTGCAGTAGCAATATGTGTGTATATCAGCCCATAGTGGTGTTTTTCTAATAACACCACTATGGCACGGTTGAGCCACTTAGTTTGCATTTCCCAGTGTAGACTGCTCTCTGACTTCCTCAGGGTGGCATCTTCTTGCCTTGTCTCCTTTCTACAGAGGTGGTTGTATGGGCTCTCACCTAGTTTCAAACCAGACTACTTTTTTATGACAGTGATGAAGCCATTTAGAGGGGCTTCCAAAAGTCCTATGGCTGCTGCTCACTCCACTCCCAGACCTTTCGTCACCAAAATATTTTTTCTTTGAGGAAAATCATATCGAAAAGAATTCTTATAATACTATTATTTATTGGAACGCTTATTAAGTGTTGCGCACTACATGAAATGGTTTATATGAGCAAGATAACCCAATATTTCAGCCAAGGCAAATGAAACTTAGATTAAATAATTTGCACACAGTTAAGTAGCTAGTAAATGGCAGAGATGGGCTTCAAAATCAAGTCTGTCTTAATACAAACCCTTCATCACTATAGTATCCTGCCTGCCAGTTAGCATTAAGACACCAGAGATGATCTGGATGCAATAATAAAATGGTTACTCCAGTATCTACTTTAAATGTGGAAGGCTTGGGATTTTTCTGCTTATACAGAAAAATATGAAATCACGCTCTGCAACAGAAAGGAAAATACATTATAGTCATGCAACTAAACTAGCAGCCACTAAGGCAAGTTTTGAGATTAGGATAGCCCCAGATTTTTGGAGTACATGAACAGAATTTTAAAAATATTTTCTCTGGTTTGCTCATCCCTTATTCCCATTCCCTACTTCATCACCAATGAAGTATTTTTTCCACTTGAAACATTAGGTAACTGGTATGTTTGAGTAATCCCACATGCTTAATAAATGATTACATAAGAATTTATTTGGCATCACCTCAGAGTTTTCTCTGTGAATTTAGAGTAATCTCTGCCAATGTGTCTTCTTAAGTATTTCCTATTTATTTCATATTTATGAGTGAACCCAGTGGTGAGTTTTAAGGAGGTCAGGAACAACTTGGATTTGTTGCTTTAAAAAAAAAATTTGTATTTCTTTGAAAACAGCTTTTATTAGTGACAGCTTCTAAGGCAAACAGGATTTTAATCCATCCTAGCAAGTTCTAACAGGTCAAGAATCCTATTAAATTTTCTATGAGTGTCTCTGCAGAGAGTCACCAGAAATTCTTGGCAACACTTAGAGAAAAAGTTGGTGTTACCTTACTTGTCTTGAATATGATATTTTCAACTATCCGCTGGTTTCCTGCATAGTCACCACAACTCCCAATTGGTAACATGTTGAAAAAGCAAGAACTGCAGAAGATTGAAGTGTAACTTCTAGAGACATTCACAAATAGCTATCAATCAATATATTTTCCCTTTGACTCGAGATTCCCCTTAAATGTAATTTAAGAAAAAAAAAGCTGTATTTTTCCAATTTTGCCTCAATGTAAAGCATCCCTTTGAGCTGCTATTTGTTGGATAATTTGTTCACAGTAATGTATTGGCTTTTAATCTGGGTGCTGCTGCCAGCCCACTCCAGCTTGACAGGGAATTATTTCACGATAAATTCAGGAAGGACAACTTGCAAACTGTAACCTGAGAGTGACTTTAGATAATTTGTTTTCATGTTTATGTAACAGTGATTAATGGATCTTCTGAGATTCTATTTAGGGAGAAGGAGAAATTTAGCAATTAAAGACTACAGTATTGTGATGTGAGAAGATTGATATACGTTTCAATAACATCCCTAATTTTTAAAACAGTCTAAGTATATAGTTCCAAAAAATAAGCTGTGTTGCTAACAAACTGTTTAACTTGTTCTAAAGGCTATACAGCTAGTCACAGTGTTTCATTCTGGAACAAGTGATTAGTCATCTGAAAATTCATGCAGCATTGTCAGTGTACAGATATGTCAAAATGAAACCCTCAGCTTTAGATTGCAAATTTGTCTGATGAACTCAAGAGTTAAGGTTTTAAAGATAATAATTTCACCTCAGGATAGGTTGTTGCGAGAACCAAACTTCCATTTTCCAATTGTCAACCTTGGCTTTCCCAAACACACTCCCAACTGAAGCCCGCGCAGCAATTCCTGACTACACAGCCTGACCTCTGCCCCAGATCACACATAGAAAAGGGGTGGAGTCTTTGAGGGAAGAGGGTCAGCACGAGTGAATGCAGGTATTCTTAGAACCTGGCCCTAAAAATGTGCCAATTTTAGAGTAAGATGGTAGAGTAAAATGCCTACGTCGGCTGCTCCTTAGTGACATGCTCCTTGGAGCCCCTTAGCCTCCATGCGTAGATCCTGCCCTGTCCTAGACCTTGAGGCCAGTCTTGCCTCTAGAACCTCATTTCTCAACCACAATCCTTTTTGATCAATGTAAAAATTTTGCATTCAAAATAAATATTTGTAAGTAAAAGCAAAATTGAAGATAAGTGATTTGTTATACACAGCAAGACAAGACTTCAATACATTCCTTTCCTGTTGCATCATTTTGCCATCCCTCCACCTCCACTTTCTATAAGGAGCTCTAGGCCATTTTCTTTTGAACTGTCCAAAGACTGGTGACTAGTACTCTTGTTCCTAGACGCCACTCTGAGCCACTGCTTTAGCTCCTTGCCTGTCCTTTAGTTCAGATAATGCAGCATAGTTTCCCTTGCCTTTTAACTTTAGGAAAGCTAACATATAGCTTTCCTGCCCTGTCGAGGGTGGTAGTCAAGTGCCTTAAGCCCCATTGCCAGAGTCCGGGTCACTTCTTGCTCTGGTTGGACCCCATGGGTACATGTCCCACACGTCCACTCAACTCCAGCACCACCACTACGACAAGGGCCAGGTGGTAATGTCTGTCCTACCTACACAAGAATTATTCTTTGCTGACTGGACGTCCGCCCACATCTGACCATCCAAATGGGCTGTTGGTTCTCTGACTCAGGGACATTTCTATCTGGCTTGCCCATCATTGATCCATAGATTGATCTACAGATCTCAGTATCTTTCTTCAGGAGGTAGAAGCCATGGAATACAGCAATTCTAGTAGTTCACTTTGTTGGGGCACTTAACATGTTACTGCAGAGTCCAGTAATATTATACTAAAAGTGTTTGAGGGTAAAATACTTAAACCTATCCTCCCATTTTGGCTTGGAAACATTTTAGTATGTCATCTAATTGTGTGATTTTCAAAGTAAAAAATTTTCACTCAGTCATGAAGTTCCAAAAGGAGTGACAGGATGGGGCTTTATAGCTGAGTAGCACCGTTCATGTAATAGCTAGTGATTGCACAATGGAAAAGCATCCCATACCACTGTTGACCATACTGGAGGAGTGGTGAGGGGTACTATCATGATGTCTCTTCATTGTTGGTAAGTAGCTAATTATTTCCATCTAATCAAATATATGTATTGAGACCTTGCTGTTTTTAAGACACAAAGATAAGATATAGTGCCTGATCCCCAGGATATCAATCCAGTAGGATAGTAGGAAGAAAGCACATGTATACAAATAGTATAATGCAATGCAAAATATAGTAGGTACCAAAAGAAAAGTTTGAGGGAAGAACAAAGAAGACTCAGAGGGAAGAATGGAACAGGTAAATTTCACAGAAGAGAACTTTGAAAGATGAGTAGCTTATTGACCCAAGATGTTAAAAAGAAAATTCTCAGCTGAAGAGACACCATGACGAGGTGGGGAAGCCCGGATGGTGTTTGAAGAGCAAGACCCAAGCTTCACGCTGAGTAAAGGTGTTGAATGAACCAAAGGCATTTTCTATCAGGCAAATTGTAGCCATTCTGTGATAACAGAAGTACAAAATTCCGTTATTGTTAAGACCACCATGTGAGCGGTGTGCATTTTCTAGGAGCCATTTATTCAACAAACATTTATCAAATGTATTTGATATTTGGCCCTAGAGCACTAATAAGATCAGACATAGTTAATATCTCTAAACAGCTTATGTGGCAAATGCTTTGTTAAAACTCCATCAATGCTGAGAGTGTGGAAATCAAAGACACATCCAGTGGGAAGACAGGAGGGATAGGTATAGAGAAGGCTGTACAGTGAGTTACATGTAAGACTGTAGGATATAGCATAAGATTTTGGAAGAGGAAGATGAGTTCAATTTTAAATATATTGTGTCTGAGGTGCTTTTCCATTTGGATGTGTGGGTATAGAATTGTAAAGATAGACTTTGTGCTGGAGTAAAGACTTGGGGGGTCATGTGATAGATGGTATTTCAAGATAGAGGCCTGGATCAGACCACCTGAGGGAAAGTGTGGAGAAGAGCGCAGGCTCTTTTGAATCATTCCTTTTTCCCCATCTCCTTAAACCAATAAGGTCCTCATCTTTCCAAGTGTCTTTTGGAAGATGAGTAGGCATTAACCAGAATGAAGAATGAGAAGGGAATTCCAAAAAGGTAGATGATACATGTAAAGATGTGTGTCAAGAGGGGCCATCACTTGTTAAGTGAACTGTAAGTCACTCAATATGGCTTAAGTACAAGGTATATGAGGACAAGCGATGGAAGATGAGGCAGAAAAATGATCAGGATCCTATTTGCCATGCTGAAGGATCTGAACTTTATTCTGTAGAATATAGGTTACTATTGTATTTTAAGCAGGTGACTGACTGATGTGATCAGAGTTGAATTTTGGAAAAATATCGCTCTAGCATGTTGAAGAAAAATTGGGAGCTGAATAAAAATGGAGACAGAGGCTGAGTACAGTGGCTGATGCCTGTAATCTTAGCAGTTTGGGAGGCCAAGGCAGGAGGATTTATTGAATCTAGTAGCAGTTTGAGACCAGCCTGGGCAACACAGTGAGACCCCCTTCTCTACAGAAAATATGAAAATTATCTGGGCGTGATGTTATATGCCTGTGGGCTTAGCTACTCAGGAGGCTGAGCGGGGAGGATCACTTGAGCCCAGGAATTTGAAGTTGCTGTGAGCCGTCATCATGCCACTGCACTCCAGTCTGGGTGACAGAGCAAGACCCTGTCTCAAAAAAAAAAAGAAAGAGAGAAAGAAAAGGATGGAGACAGAGAAATCAGTTAGGCAGCAACAGCTATGCAATAGTCCAGATAACAAACATTATGAGTGACTTAGCAAGAGTTTTTGTAGTGACCAAGGAGGTATACCATTTTCCAAAGGGAAGAAAATTTTATTCACAACTACAACTTTAGAGTGGCTCCTATTAAATAAAGATGTATCTGCTGATCATATTTACCCATTTGTGTGTGCAGCAGTAGAGCCAGACCTGCCTTTGGGAGGAGGGTGGAAAGAGCTGAACTTGCAGTACATAAAAGAGTGAAAGAATTCAGAATTCTCAAGAGTAATCTAGGAGGGTGGTAATGAAGCAGAATCATGAGAAGAAAGAAGGGATAAAACAAGAAAACAAAATAGCCAGTGGGAATAAATTTTGGTGGTAAGTTAGCCAGAGGATTTTTTTTATCACAGGGCATCTAATATTCAATTTGAAGTTGTTTGTGTTGCTGTAATGTCAACCTCATCTTCTTTTCATGCGGTATTGAATCTGTGGAAGTTAAGAATGAGGGCTGATGTGGTCAATGTAGTTTAGAATAGTGGCATTAATCATAAGTTTGCAAGAGACATGCTTCTGAAGCTGAGGAGGACCATGAGCATACAAGCCTCCAGCCCCCACCTCTCCATCTAGGAATTCTCAAAAATCTTGCATAAGACTTTGAGCTATCACGGAGGGAATGAAGTTTTCAGTCGACTTTATTTGGATCTTAGATAGAAGTTTATATACCTTTATATGAGAAATATTTTTTCTCATGTCAAGTAAAATGACATACTAGAAGATATGCCTTTTTTATCCTGAGACTTTGGGGACCCTCTGACTCTCCAGCAGAGCAGTGTGCTCATTTTTTGAAGGATTGCACTACCCTCTTCGTCTTGGTGAGTTGTGCCACGCCACCCCTACAATCTGATTTCCACCTCCACTGTCCCATGAACTTGCTGTCACCAAGGTCAATATTCAGGTAAACACTTTGTAGCTCTAGGACTCACTGAGGCATTTTATGCTGTTGACCGCGCCTTTCTTAGTGCAGTTCTCTGCTTTACAATATGACTGGCTTCTCTCTGCCCTCTCTGGTCATACTCAGCCTCTGTCATTCTCTACACTCTTCCTGAGTGACCTCATCCAAACTCCTAGCCTTAAATACCATGCATAACACATGACCCGCACATCCTTACTTCCAGCACAAATCCGACCCCCACGATTCTAGACCCACACATTCAAATGGATAAGCACCTCAAACCATGTGTTTTAAGCTAAACTCATCTTTCCCCCCTCCCAAACCTGCTCCTGCTGTATTTCCTGCCCCATTTTATGACATTTGGCCCAGATGGCCCAGATGGCCCAGCTAGGAATACAAGTCTCCTCTCTCTTGTTACACCCCGCCTGCCTCCTACAGCTAACTAGTAACTGAATTCTGGAAAGTTTATGCTTTCTTGGTCTCTGTTCTATCTGTTCCAGCCTCTTCACCTCTACACAGAGTTCATTGTTCAAATCTGCATCACTTCATTCTTACATCATTACAGTGGTCTCCTAACTGATTTCCCACCACCAGCCTAGGCCTCACTGAATCCATTCTTCTGTTGGTTACAGAAGTCATGTTTTTAAAACCTGTATAAATATCACGTCACTCCTCCTCTTGAACTGCTTTGACACTCCTCTTGGCTTTTCATAATTAAGTCCACATTCCCTAGCTTACACTAAGTTGCTCAGGACAGACTCCTGTGGTGCTCAGCCTATACCAGCCTTCTTATTCAGATATAGAAAATTCTACTGGCTTTTTAAAATGCATCTTACAGATACATGCTCTGTGGTTCAGATCATCATATAATTTGTCTGAGAGAAACTTGGTAAACTTGACAATTTAGTTGAAACCTAATTTCCAGTTTTGGTGTACCACAATGATGCCACACAACTCTATAGTCTGTCTGGGGGATGGCTTTTTAGCTGTGGTTTGTCAGCCAATCACTTCTTCTAAGGACTTTTGGAAAAAGTTATAAGTTAGAATAGCTAAACAGTAAGGGAAGAGCTGGGACAAACAAAATATATAACACCAGAGACAGGACTAATAAAAATAATCTAAATATCCAACAGTTCTTGAAATTGCTTAAATAAAATAGGATTTTAATGGTATGAAACTACCTTCCCCTTTTTGAAGAAAAAAAAGTTACGTGTATGTTCAAATATATATTAAGAAGAATTTTTAAAGATATGCACTAGGCCAGACACACTGGCTCATGCCTGTAATCCCAGCACTTTGGGAGGCAAAGGCGGGCAGATCACTTGAGGCCAGGAGTTCCAGATCAGTCTAGCCAACATGGAGAAATCCAGTCTCTACTAAAAATATTTTAAAAATTAGCCAGGCATGCTGGCACATGCCTGTAATCCCAGCTACTCGGGAGCCTGAGGCATGAGAATCCTTGAATCTGGAAGGCCTAGGTTGCAGTGAGCTGAGGTCGCACCACTGCACTCCAGCCTGGGTGACAGAGAAAGACTCTCACAGAAAAATTAAATAAAAGGTATGCACTAGAGTTATCAGTACTTGTTCTGTGTGGATGGGATTATGGGGTTCTTTGTGTTGTTTTGTTTATCTGTATGTTCTGATTCTTCTTAATGATCACACACCATTTTTCTAGAAAGAAGAGACCATACAGAAACTACACAATATTTATATTCTTAGTCCACCAAAATTATCAATACTAGAAAAAAAAAGACCTGAAATATTAACTTTTTACCAAATTCTTTTTTACACAATGACATTAAATCCTATGGTTTCCAACCATTTTTTATACTAGCCCTTTCCTCAAATTGAAATGTCTTTCTCAGTCCTCACACCAAGGAAACTTTTTTTTTCTAGCCTGGTGACTCTATTGTTTAAAAATTCTGATTGTCCCATTGTCTGCAAAGCTTTCCTTGATCCAGTGTCTGCTGTAGGTCAGGGATCTGTGATAAAATATGGTTCACAGGCTGAAGCCATCCAACACCTATTTTTGTGCAGCCTGTGAACTAAGAAAATTTTTACTCTTCTGGAAGGGTTGGTTTCCTTAAAATTCCCACTGCTCTGAGGTAGAGGACACTTTATAATTCAGCTTGGTCTCCCCAGCCTAGAGGAGAGTACTTTGTCCATAGGAGTCACTTAATAAATAAATGCAGAATGCAAGGAGTGATGTAAGCTTCCTCCTTACACTAGAATGTAAGTTACATGAGGACAGGGGTTCTATTGTCTTTGCTCACTGTTTATCTCCAGTGTTTGGAAGAGTGTCTGGAACACAGCAGGCACTCAGAAAATATTTTTGGATGTTAAGTGCACCAATGTTGGTACCATATTTCTGAGTTTTGTAAGTTTTAGATCAATTCTTAGTCTTTTATGTCATACATTTGGCAATTTATGGAAGTCCACTTTAAGAGCTTCAGATCAAAAAGAAAGAGGCAGCTTTTCCTGTGTCTAGAAAGGAAGCAGTTATGAGATCTTTTCAAGAGCATATTGATTTACCCCTGTCTTTAGTGCATCTGCATATAGACATTGCAGCCTGTAATTACCTCTTCCTTTCACCCAGTGGTAGCAACTATCTCAGGGCAGGTATTAAATCAAGATCCTGCTGACACTGAGTTATTAAATACCTGTGGCAGCAGGGCTCATGACTCAAAGGGACTCAGCATCTGGCCCCATTTCAAATCAGGGTGAGCTGTACTGAGCTGTACTTTCAGAGATTAACATGCCCACATTAATCATAGCCTAAACACTTCATCTGGTCTTGGACAGTCTCTCTCCCAGTGAGTTGAAAGCTCTTTATAGAGGATGAACTAATTAGTTTTCGTATCAGCTCTATGAATTTCCAGGGAGGCTGGACCAGGGTCCCCGTCCTGTGCTGAATAATAATCATCATAATACTTTGCATGTTTACTGGATTCTGAATAACACATTCTGGAATTTTTTTTTATAATGATAAATGTACCCACTTAGAATCTGACCATATACTTGTCTTGTTAAGTGCTTTATAACTTTGTTTCTTAGATTGATGTGAGAGCCTGTATCTTCATTTAAACACTGTAAAGTGCCTAGTAAGTACATGTTGCTCTCTTAAAGCACAGAAAGCCACAGTAAGGCAGCCTGTTAAAATGCAAAGGAGAAAACATGTCTCTTCATCACTCGCTTCTGGTGAGAAGGGTTGGCCCATCTCCCCAGCCCGACCAGCTCTTGGTCATGCTCGTGCTAGCGTTTTCCTCTTTATTCAGGAGGGCTGCCACACCCCACTTCTGGGATTTCTGCATGGGTTAATCAATGACCCTGTTTATCGGCAAACTTTTGCTCCTCTGCCTCATCATACTGGAGGTAGAAGCTGTTCACCTCCCACAACCCTTTGATTTAGAAGAGCCCTGTCTTCATGCACTCACAAGGGTCAGAGGAAGGGAAGGCCTGCCTTGGCTTTCTGTTCTGAATTCATACACATGCACACATATATGCCTTTTAAAAACCTACATTTCACCTTTTATTTCCTTGAACAACAAGAATGAGTGTAATTATGAACACAAGTGAAAATAGTGAAGAGGTAAAAATAGTGAAGTTTCTACCAAGGGAAATACGATCTCCACTGTTCTAAGAACAACAAACCTTTGGGAGGTTGAGTCTGGATGGAAGAAGAGAGGTGTAGTGACATAGAAGGAGCATGGGCTTGGCAGTCAGAGATACCAGCCTTACCCTCTCTGTACCTCAGTTTACTCACCTATAAAATTGTGATAGCACCTTTTAATGTTACTGTGAAAACATGAGAAAACTTAGTTCAGAAAATGTCAGTCACCTCCCCTCCCTCACATGGAGTCAGGGTACCTACTACCTCATGGGCCACTGGAATCCTCTTTAAGTGATTATATCAGTTGTTCTTATTCTGTAAGAGAATGGCTGAACAGTAGAAACAGACTCAAAGAGCCAGGCCAAAGGTCTATGGGAGAGATTTTCTAGTGAAACAATCCTTTTGATTGGAGACAATCCAAAGCTCTGTATATGAAGCAAACAGTTATTTACTGGGTGACTCAGAGAGTTTGCCAAGACCACTGTTATAATCTGTAGGACACAAAGGATATATCGCTAATCATAGTTAATACAAAGGACTTTAGAGAGATTTATAACTTTCATAAATTAGAGTGGAGCACTAGAGTGACGTGAAGGTAATTCAATATGTCTTTTTCTTATTTGAATTCAGACACTTCTTGAGTGACAGGGGTAGAAGGATAGCTGGAGATTTGAAATGCATATGCCTCATGTCCCCATGTGTATTTTGTGAATGTTGGCATCATGATTTGCATAGATAGCCACTAGACTAAGGCTCATCCAAGGAGAGTTCAAAGAGAGACTTGAGTGGTCCGTCCTTAGCATCAGCCAAAAGGTAGCTTTGAATTTAGGGGTCTTATCTTCCAGTATTCTTCTAGCACTTCCTTCCTTCCTATCAAGAAACTTCAATTTTATTACTTTCAGAAATCATTCATTTTTATAATAAATGATTGAATCGACATCTGGGTACCTATGGGATTTATGGAAATATGGACGCATCAGCTACCATCCTGGGTCTAGCTCGCATCAATGAATCTAAGATGATAATGACCACATTGGGGATCTTTTCACAACCTTTTATCTCACTACCAAAGGAAAGTTTTAAGAAAGTTCTTACTGGGCACGCTGGCTCATGCCTGAAATCCCAGTGGTTTGGGAGCCCCAGGTGGGAGGATCTCTTGAGCCCAGGAGTTGGAAACCAGCCTAGGCAACACAGTGAGACCCCGTCTCTACAAAAAGAAATTGTTATCCAGGTGTGGTGGTGCATGCCAGTAGTCCTAGGACTCCAGAGGCTGAGGCAGAAGAATCAGTGGAGCCTCGGAGTTTGAGGCTGCAGTGAGCTATGATTGTGCCACTGCACTCCAGCCTGGGTAACAGAGCAAGACTCTGTCTCAAAAACAAAACAAAATAAATTCTTGCTCCCAGTCCTTTGGAAAGAGATCTGATCAGATTTTCTTGAACAAAAGGAAACAAAGGCAAATGTTTAGGACCCGAACCCTTTTTGGGTGAGAATGTTATATTTTTTAATATCCAGTAATGCTATATACACACCTGACAGATGTGTCAACTCACAGAAAAATATTAGTTTGGCTTTTTAAAAAAAGGGAAAAAACTTCAACCTACATTTATTGAGATTACAAAAATAACAGCACATTTCATGAACTCATTACAACTTGGAGTTAGCAATACATCCATAGATATAAAGAGCATCTTTAACTGTTTCTTGCCAATACAAATCTCACAACATAAAAAAAGTTTATTTTCATGTTTACAGAAGAAAGATGCTGATTGTTTCTTGAAATTCTCTTTGGAATTAATGGGTGAGATTATTTTTAAAGTCAGGGATCATTTTGAATTGAAGAAGGTATTTTAGAAACATCTCACAATGCATTTTGTGTAATACCACTGAACAGTTCCACATCCTCTTCTAAAGATCGTGTTTTTATCGCAGGGCTTCTGGAACTTCCACCTACAAAAATAGGGGATTTTCTCTCAATGAAACAACACACATGGTAAAGTGAAAAATATCCATAGGATATGTCTCTAGCAGTATCCTCTGAGAAGAACTCAAGTATAGGCTGATTATTGTTGCATGGTAATAATTTTTGTTACCATGTTACACATTTTATAAATTAGGTATCAAATCAATCACACTTCTGTGGCAAAATTTTCGTCATTGATGAATCCTTTTGGAATTTAGATTATATTCCCTGGTTTTCTTCTTAAGGGAATTGGGACATGTATATCCTAGAGTGTCTTAAAATGGTCCTTGCCCTTATATTGACTAAGAGGCTGGGAAAGTGGCCCAGGCATTCCCCTCAAACGGAAATGTGCTCACTTGTGTGCCTGCTCCTGATGTTTCAAACTTGGTGTGTTTGCTCTCACACGCTGAAATATTGAAAGTATTGATAAGTATTGTGAGAGGTGACTTTGTTACCATCATGCAATGGAGGACAACTCATCTACTACATCTGTGCCCCTGTGTCTGTACTCCAGTTACTTACCCGCTTTAGCTGTTTGATGCTGCTTCCCCGAATTGCTTCCATGAGATTCTCATGAGCTGATCTCTGTGGGGTAGAAGGTCGGGAACTATCTTCCATTTTCTTCTCTTGCACTGACCTCAGAGAATTTTTTATTTCCTTTAGGATATTGTTTGGCTGTTTCTTGACCTTTTTCCCTTTTTTCTTTTTCTGTCCATTTTGTAAGGCCCGTTGGGCACTCTCCTGTTGTTTGATGACTTCTGCGATGTTTCTGGTAATGAGCTTTTTCTCTGGGAGTGGAGGAGGGGGAGGAGGAGGAGGTGGTGGCAGCCGTTGGGGAGGAGGAGGGGGAGGAGGAGGGGGAGGAGGAGGTGTGGCCACAGGAGACAGAGGGCGGCTCCTCACAGTCTGGACTTTTTTGGGGAGTTTTGGGGATGACCAGGGTGAGTGCCTGGGAGACACATAAGGTGAAGAGCTAGGTGTTCCTTTTTGCCAGACTTTGGTCCTAAGATTGGGTCCTCCATCATATCCCTCCTGCTGTTTTTGCTCCTGCAAACGTTTTTGCCTCTGTTTATCCATATTTCTTGTCAAAATGCTCGTCATGCTCATTCTTGGTCCTGGGAGCTCAAAATGGTACCCCAGCCTCAGCAGCGTCGTGTTCTCCTTCAGCAGCTTGACAATCTCCATTTCCACCTGGCTGCCCATGATGTGCCTCTGGTTGTGGAAACGCAGCTCTGTGAGCACCGTGTTGTGCTGCAGAGCTCTCATGATGGCCAGGATCCCCTTTCCCGTTATGAAGTTGGACTCGACGTTTACGTTGGTGATGTGCTCATTGACTTTAAGCATCTCCGCAATGGCCATGGCTGCACTGTCGTCAGCGTGTGTGTTGGCCAGACTGAAAGTCTTCACCACAGTGTTGTCCTTGAGGGCTTCAGCAAAGCGGGTAAGGGTCTGTGTTGTGATGTTCTCAATGTTGTTCAAATTGACTTCCGTGGTGTCAGGGTCATTGTTTTTAATCTTGTCCAAAGCATCCTCAATCACCGTAGGATTTCCACAAGGGTGAATGGCAGCTGGGGACTCTGTGTTCCTCCCATTGCTGCCATTGGTCAAATTTATGTTCTCTATTTGACTTTTAAATATCTTTGGCTTAGAGTTATCAGAATTGACGCTATCATAATTCACAGTTCCATTAATCCCTTTTGCAGTTTCAATTGTTCTTTCCTCTTCGTCGCTGTCTTCTTCCTCCTCTTCCTCCTGGGAGTCGTCCTCCTCCTCCTCTGTATACACTTCCTCAGAAACCTCACTGTTACTTTCAGTAAAGATAAGTTCTTCTTCACTTTCCTCTTTGTCTTCTTCTGCAACCTAAAGAGTATGATATTATCATTAAGCATCTTAAAAATGATATCATCATTTTAACTGCATTTTTTAACTTGCAAAAGTAGCAACTGGCAAGCAATGTAATTTTATAACAAAAAAAGTTAACAATTCTCTGCTTCTGATTTGTCTAGTTCTCATGACCAAGGCTGACATTTTATTGTAATGAGTAGTAATAGTTTTGCTACAGACATTTCTCTCATTTTGTGCAGAATATCCAGAATTCAACTTACTGAATAAAAATATATAATCATTTTGTCAATTTGAACAAATAAGTCAGAACTTCAGCTTTAGAAAACCCTTAATAAATTTGTCCATCTCCTGAAGACGGATTCTTTACTGCCTTACTCTCCATTTACTTACAGTGTAGCAAATTCAACCCTCCCTTCTGGAATCACTCTGTCCTTTCTTATTTCTCCATCTCAAGCAATCAAATGACAACAAAAATATACAATATGTTCATGAGTTCCCTTTTTTAATGTTCAGACATTCCCAAATTGCCATCCATATAGCAGAAGTGACAGGAGTCAAGCACTCTCTGCCAGGCCTTGCCTCAGTGTAGACAGAAGCAGACCTGTCATTTGCTCCTCCAGCATGTATCTGCTTCTGTGATGCACAGGTATTCAGAGACTCTGCATCACCTGAAAGCTGCCTCTGTACCTGCCCCTGATGTGGGGAAGGGAAGCCTAGAGGTAGGGCTGATGCTCAGGACAGCAGGAGATCAAAATCCAGTTTGATGCAGAGAAAACATTTAAGTCACTCTTTTGGGAAAATCAACTTGAAACCTCCAGCTAGTTCAGGGTTAAATGAGACAGACTGCAGAAGACCAAGTGGGAAAGATAATCACCCTTGGCACCCACTAGATTCTAACCAGTAACGTGGATGGAACAGCAGAGAACAGTAGAAAATCTTGAAGTAAGCCATTGCCCAGCCTGATGGTCTTAAATTATTTAGCTTGTATCAATTATGAAAGGCTTTCAGGCAAACAATCTCATTCTATCTTTGTCTTTCCTATTTACAAGACTTGCTGTACAACGAAGCTCAAGTGACCCCTTGTTTCTCTTTTTCTTACTGTCTTTCCTGATTAAAAAAAAAAATAAAAGTCTAGAAACTGCTGACAGAGTCTGATTTTTTCTCCTGCTGTCTCGTAATCCTTTATCTTCTCTGCAGACCTGGGGCCCTGCCCTGTCCTCCAACCCCTGATTCTTCTCTATATTGGCAACTTTTTTCTTTTTTTCTACCCCAAGGGCACCCGCTGCCTGAGGCATGTGGATCTAGCTTTGGAAAACACTGCACTTGTCTCCAGGTTTGTTTGCCCAGTTGGTATCACAAAATAGCCTCCAGTTATCCACTGTTTGGAGTGGCAGGCACCGAGTGATGGCCTGGGGAAGGGGTCAGCCACTCCTGGAATGACTTGTCCAGTGTTAATTTACTCACTTCTTTGGGAGCAGGGAGGGAGAGGGAGGGATACTGTGTGTGTCTGCTTGCGTGTGTGTGTGTGTGTGTGTGTGTGTGCGTGTGCGTGAAAGAGAGAGAGAAATGTTTGGTGGCAGCTGGTTGCAAGTCACAAAGCAACAACACAAGAAAGAGTGAGGCTCTACCCAAGTCTCCTGGCATATATGAGGGGAGAGAATAAGCTTTCCCTGCTCAGCAGTGGAGCAAATGGATTAACCTGAGGAAGGAAAGAATTGTGGGCTGACTTCTCCTCACCCCCATTCCACTCCAAATTCCTGATAATTCTAGCCCCTGTAAAGCTGTGTGTATTCATGTGTTTATGTGTGTGGTTTTCTTTTTAGCTGTTTTAGTATTTGGAGGAAAGGGGCCTGTCTCAAAATCCAAGGTATACAGCTTTGTATGACACCGTTGTATTTTTATTCCCTTTGGTTTTTTACACATACTCTGGCTCTATCTGCAAGAGCTGCTTTCCCCCTCATAATGTACCTGGAAAGATAATGTCCCTGAAACTGTGAGTTGTAATATAGCATCTAAATGATAGCTCTCCCAGAAAGGCTTCTTTGACATCCCCTCCAATTATCCCTCTGATGCCTTCCCATAGCATTTTACCCCCCCACCAATAAAGTACCTGTCACACTTTATTTCGGTCACTTGTTTGTTTTTCCCAGCAGACTTAGCTGTTAGCTGTTGAAAGCAGTGGGCCATGTCTGCTTTGCTCATCTAGCACAGTGTTTAACATGTAGTAGGAGCTCAATAAATACTTGTTTACCAAATGGCTCTAAGTTGACATTGCTTAACAGCAACTGAGACTCAGGACTAGACACAGGAGAAAGTACTGATAAAGCCTGGTGGGGGTACAAACCCTCCTAGTTTGCCTGACCCTGAAGGGTTTCCCAGGATTTTTAGTTCTGAAATCTAGATAGTCCTGGATAATCTGAGATGATTAGTCACCCTAGGTGGGGGACTTCTGGGGGAAGAACAACAAAAGGGGAAAAGGTGTCGATAGAGGCAAGGTGAGAGGATGCAAAAAACAGACTTTGCTTACTTTATAAATTATTCTGTCACTAAGGGACCTGTTTTATTCCAGATTTGGTACATGCCACTGCGTTAGCGTTAACCCTGATTCTTTGGAGAATGGAGTTCGGAAGAAGGGTGTAGAATGAGGAGGTGTGAGGTAAGATGGCAAGGGACTGGACAAGGAGAAGGGGAATGTTAGTAAACTTAGAAAATGAATCACGTAATGAGAAGAGTGACCGTTCATTTCCCTGATCGCCTCCCTAATATTATGATGTATGTACATAGCACATTCAATGTATGAGTTAACTGACAGTTTATGTTATTGGTAAGGCTTCTGATCCATAGTAGGCTATTAGTTAAGGTTTTGGGGAGTCAAAAGTTATACACAAATGTTGGATGCTGCAGGGGCAGGAGTTGGTTCGCCTGACCCCCATGTTGTTCAGGAGTTGTGAGAGCACCAATTTTCAGGCCCCATCCCCAGGTTTCTCATTCAGATTGAGGGGAGCTCTAGAATTTGCAGTTCTAAGAAGATCCCAGGTAATGCTGATGCTGCTGACTGGGTGCCCACAATTTTGATATGTTCTTTAATTTTCACTTCTATGTACAAGCTATTAACCTCTACTGATATGTTCTTTAAATTTTCACTTCTATGTACAAGCTATTAACCTCTACTATTAACCTTACCTTGTCTCAGTTCTCAAGTGCAGAAAGTTAAGAATGAATTGAGATAAGGGGAGAAACTCATTGGCACCTGTGCTGAGATTCAGCCACTGCTCAATAAGGGGGCTAGACTGTTGGGGTTCTAGCGTCCCTGGGAGCTCCAGTGCGGCATAAGTTTGTGTGAGCCCAGGTGGGCAGAAAGGCTGGCATTCAACAGGTATTGCATCTGCTCTTTATAAGCCTTTACAGAGCCAGCCACCTGATAATCAAGACCCTCGGCTCCTTCTCAGGGTTCCTACTGTGTGGCTCTTCACTTATGCAGCTCCCTTGCTCCCCCAGCCACCCCACAGCTGCTTGGAGACTTTTTCTGTGCTGCGAAGTGGATTTGCATCCTCCATCAGCAAGCTCCTGCTCATCACATCTTGCAACTACAGACAGTTGGCCAGCAGGGAAAGTGTAGTGGGGGAAAAGTTAACTAGCCTAGAAAGGAACTGAAGTCCATAAACACAGCAGCCTCTCTAATTGAGCTGATAAGCCATTGTCAGGGATCAGCAAAACCTTTGGCAGGATCAGTTGGGTTCGTCCAGCTGATGATACGTTTTGCCCTTTGGTTCCCACCACTGTCATGTCATTGTGGCATTAAAAAGCATTTGTTCGAATATTGACACACTGATTATGTAGCCTGGATATTCTGAGACAGTTTTATTCTTTTTTTTTTTTTAATGAGACAGAGTCTCACTTTGTGGCTCAGACTGAGTGCAGTAGCACAATCATGGCTCACTGCAGCCTCAACTCCCATGCATAAGCTGTCCTCCCACCTCAGCCTCCTGAGCAGCTGGGACTACAGGTATGTGCCGCCACACCCATTTAATTTTTTTTTCCCTCACCATATTGCCAGAGCTAGTCTCGAACTCCTAGGCTCAAGTGATTCTGCTGCCTCAGCCTCCCAAAAAAGTGTTGGGATTACAGGCATGAGCCACCATACCCTGCCAGTTTTATTTTATTGAAGAGAGTTTTAAATACTGGTGATAATAATTTCATTATGATTTTGACACTCATTATCACATCAAAGAAAAAAAAATCCCTCTTAAAACGATGGTTGTGGAGGAATTGACCAGCCCAAGTACTGACTTGTATGTGTCCTTCTGACTCCCCTTCTAGTTCCTCAATACTGTGGCCTTGGCAGACCCTGGCCAGATCCCAGGGGCCCTTCCTGCAATGATTGACATGGACAAAGTTCACACATATCTTGCTGCAATTGTGACCCACATAACCCTATCATCAAGATCATCTAACAGCCCTAGATTAGTACTGTGGAAGTCTTGCCATTGGCTTTAGGCCATTTTGATTTTAGATGATTCCAATAGAATGCAAGGATTTTAAACTGTTTTTCCTGACCTGTGTTCTTCCATAATTCAGGAAGAATTTTTTTTTATTATATGGATACTTTATTATCATTACTATTTTCCCAGAAAATAATAGTCTTTTTGACTTCCTTCTGGTTATGGCTTATTTGGCAAATTCAATGAAACTGTTTACTGGGCAGTACACAGGAGCTTTACAGACCTGAGCTCTGACATAAGCACATTTCCTAATCTCAGAATCACCATCGTAAAGGAGACAGAAATCTTAGAGATCGTCTATACAGCTATGCCGTAATGAGTCCTCAGATGGGTTTCAGGATGTGTTATTTTGAAATTCTATGCAAAAGCTGGTGTATTTTGCACAAGCCTAGAGATATTTTCTTAAGGAGAAGGTCCATAAGTTATCAAAATCTCAAAGGGGTTCTTGATTCACAAAAGAAACACTCTCTAACTCCCTCAATGTCCAGAGGGAAAGAGAACCCTGTAGAAGTGATTGTTCAAGGTCTAATGACATGAGAACTGAGCAAGGACTAGTAACAAGGCCCTGTGACACTCAGTGTCATGTACTTCCCATCACCCGACACTTCTTGGTGTTGGCAGAGAAGAACTATTTCACTATAGCTGCTATCAGAGTCAAAGCAACCAGCATTCCCACTTCTGTCTTTATAGGAGAAAATAAATGTACTTAACTGGAAAAAAATGTGTACATGTTATAGATGTACATATATCTTAGGAACAAATATTATGCCACATTCCCAACTTATAACTCAAATAAGACTTATGTCTGGCAAAATACTGAATTTCATACCCTGATTGTGAATCATTTTCCTCTTGAGCTTTCTATTTTTAATCAATCAAGAGCCCCAACTAAGAATTTTACTTATTATGATCCATTGGGTGGCCATAGCATTTATATGACTATTTCAGCCTGAAAAATGTTTTAGTAGCAAGCATAAATGAGTTACAGGAAAATTCAAGTGATGAGAATTGAGAAATTAGGGAAAACAAGTGTCTGGGTTTGGGGTGGGGTGATGGGGAGGTGAGGTTAGCCAAGAAAAAGTCCCGAGAGCCTACCTTTCCACACTCCCCCAGCCTCTCCTTCTCCAAGAGTTTTTGGGACTCCTTTTCCCAATAGGCCATCAGTGCCTCTCTGCTGAATGTCCCCGTGGGGGTTTTCTCCGTCAGGCTCTTTTGCCTTAGTCCCACGGGAAGGTTGCGATCAGGTTCAATGTCTTCCAACTCTCTCTCTAACTCCTTCAGCTCCTCAGCTGACAGGGAGGCGAGGAGTTCATCCTCATCGATGGATTCATATTTACTGAGTCCTCTTCGGTAGCCAAAGGTGGACATGGTCCCTGCTTTGTCAGACCCAGAAGGAACTTGAAGGACCAGGCATTCAAGGCAGCCAGAAGCAGGCAGGGAGGCAAGTGGCTGGTCAACAGCTGGTGCTAGGAGTGGCTGTGGGAGCCTTTTAAGAGTGGTGATACGGGCTGTGACAATGCAGAGAGGGGTGAAGGCATGGGCTGTTTTAAGCATCAGACGTCAGCTAGACATTTGAACACAAAGAATGTCACATCGGTGGTGGATGGAGGTCTCAGAACCAGTGGGGATTATTAACATACTGGCCAGGGCCATATTTAGCTGAGCCTGATAGCTCATGAGGACAGGCAGAGTGTTTCAGATAAGGAGTACACAGTTCTTCTCACTTTGTATTCAAACAAGAGAGGAATAAAATTTATTTTGAAAATGACTTGCCGCCACCACCACAGCCATGAAAAGATTCTTTCATTGTAACCTTAGGGTTGAGAAATGTCTCCACAATACTCCATGGGTAGTTATTCTGGTTCTTCTATAAACATACTGTGGGTGGTATTGATGGACACAGAAGGTCATAGGAATACAGTGTTTCATAATTTTGTTGTACTTCGCAGTTTACAAAGCACTTTAATAAATTTTTCTATTCATAAATCCTGTGAGATGAGTAACATGATTCTCATTTATGGATGTTGTCAACTGAGGCTCTCAGAGATTAAGTGAAAAGTCAGATGTCAGAGAGCTGAAAGTGCAGAGAGGTGTCTTTCTCCATTAACTGAAATGCTTCCTCCTTCTCACCATGATTATTAGTAAAAAACTAGACTTCCAAATAACACTCCAAAAAGACAAACAATAGCACTGGGTATAATTTGTTAAGGACTGACATTATGCCATTCTGGTGCTAAGCATTATCTCCTTTAATTCTACAGTCCTGTAAGGTGGACATTAGTGCCCATACTTTACTACAAACAATAGTACTGGGTATAATTTGTTAAGGACTGACATTATTCCATTCCGGTGCTAAGCATTATCTCCTTTAATTCCACAGTCCTGTAAGGTAGACATTAGTGCCCATACTTTACTAGCACACACTCAGAGAGGTTAAGTCACTAACGTGGGAGCACAGAGCTAAGAAGTGAGATAGTTAGAATCTAAGCCCAGATTTGTACCTGGCCTGGAAGAGATGTGAATTTGAAATTATATATATGACATGATCACTATGTCTTATATGTATATAACAAATTTTCTCATGTACTCCATAAATTTGTACAAATTAAAAAAAGAAATTATATATGAGCATATTTTGTGTTAAATCCATAATTTATAGGACTTCATAAATATAATATCATTATAGCATACAGATATGTAAAATCTATTTAAAATATGCATGCAAAAATACATTTATCAATACATGTATAGTACATGATATTCTGATTATACCTTCAGCAACTGGTGAATATTTGGGTTGTTTCTGGCTTTGGGTTTCTAACTTTATGAATAAATTTTCTATGAACGTTTATTTACGTGCAAGTGTTTGCGTGACCTCAGGTTTTCATTTATTTTGAGTAGGCATGTAGGAGCCGAATTACTGGGTTATATGGTAAATTTACTTTTTAAGAAACTGTAAAAAAACTGCTTTCCAAAATGGCTGTACCAATTTACATTCCAATCAGCAATGAATGAGAATTCTGGTTTCTTGACATTCTCACCTATTATTGCTTGTCTTTCTATTATGGTCATTTTAGAGGGTGTCAAATGATCGTTTTAATTTTAATTTCCCTAGTAACTAATGTTGTTCACCATTTCATGTGTTTATTGGCCATCTTACATCATCTTTGGTGAAATATTTATTCAAATCTTACCTCCCCCTTTTAAAAAAATTTTTTTTGAGACAGGATCTTGCTCTGCCACCCAGGCTGGAGTGCAGTGGAGTGATCATAGCTAACTGCAGACTCAGTCTCTCATTTTGCCCATTTTAAAATTGGGCTAACTGTCTCTTTATATTGTAAGAATCTTTATATATTCTGAAGACAATTATTTTTTCGAGTGTATAGTATTTTCTTGTATTCTGGGGCTTGTCTTTTGATTCATTTTGAAGAGCAAACTTTTTAAATTTTGATGAAGTCTAAGTCCAGTGTGTCAGTTTTTTTTTTTTTTTTTTCTTGTACTGCTTGGTGTTAGAGTTAAGAAGTCATTTTCTGGACAGGCATGGTGGCTCACGCCTGTAATCCCAGTGCTTTGGGAAGCTGAGTTGGGCAGATCAGTTGAGGCTAGGAGTTTGAGATCAGCCTGGCCAACATGGCAAAACGCTGTCTCTACTAAAAATAAAAAATTAGCCAAGCCTGGTGGCAGGCACCTGTAATCCCAGCTACTGAGGAGGCTGAGGTGGGAAAATCACTTGAACCCTTAATATGGAGGCTGCAGTGTGCCGAGATGGCACCATTGCCATCCAGCCTGGGTGACAGAGCGACACTCTGTCTCACAAAAATAAAGAAAAAGAAAATTTTTTCCAACCCAAGGCCACAGAGATTTACTTATATTTTCTTCTAAAAGTTTTATAGTTTTAGGTTTATTTCAGCTTCCTACTCATTTTGACTTATTCGTGTGTATATGTAAGATAAAGGTAAAGGTATATATTCATCGTCTTTTTTTTTTCTTGAGGCAAGATCTGACTCTGTTGCCCAGGCTGGAGTGCAATGGCACCATCATAGCTCACTGTAGCCTCTAACTTTGGGGCTCAGGTGATCCTCCCACCTCGACCTTAGGAGTAGCTGGGACTATAGACAGGAAGCTACCCCATCTAGTTCCTTTTTTTAAAAATTTTTTGTAGAGACACAGTTTCGCCATGTTGCCTAGGTTGGTTTCAAACTCATGCACTCAAATGGTATCCCCGCCTCGGCCTCCCAAAGTGCTGGGACTACAGGCATGAGTGAAAACACCTGGCCCAAATTTATCTTTTTGCACACAGATAGTCAATTCTCTTAACACCATTTGTTGAAAAAACTATCCTTTCTTCTATTGAGTGACCTTGGCACCTTTGTGGAAAATTAACTGACCATAAATATTTCTGGACAGTCAATTCTGTTCTATTAATCTGTATATATCTATCCTTATGCCAATACCACATGGTCTTAATTACTATAGCTTTATAATAAGTTTTGAAATCAGGATGTGTATAAGTCTCTCTGATTTTGCTCTCTTGCAAGAATGTTTTGGCTAACTGTTTTTATCTTGACTCAGTAGGGTATTCTACTCCAAAAATAACTATGACACTTCTCAGTGATGCTAATGAGAAAGTGGTGATCAAATTAGAAATAATGAGTTTATTTATTTATTTATTTACAGTCTGTAGCATATGCTTTGGTGTAACCTCAGCTCAGTGAGGACACATCTTTTGTATCTGAATGGGTTTGATTTTTGGCAATGACATCAAGTCATGATAGCCAAATCTGATGCATAAGATGAGTTATTCAGCTGTAGTATCACATTTTAGGTAAAAAGATAAATAAGGATTACAACCATGTAAAAATCTATGTGATTTGGGGGGAAAAAAAGAAGAAAAGACATATAAATGATAGCATGAGTTCATTCTTTCAACAATTCGATATTGGCCATATGTGATATGTTGACTACTGTGCAAGTTTGGGGCATATAAATATGTGCAAAAAGCACTGGAATTGTGTTTTACCCTATCTCTGTCATGTTTGCAATTGTTCTCTAACATCTTTTTGTGTGTGTGTGCTAATTTTTATTAAACAATTGACTAAATACATATTACATGTGAGATTCTAATTGAGTTGCTTGGGTTAGAGAAGTGAACACAATCAACAAAGTTATTTCCTCCGTAGAGCTTACATTCTAGTTAAGAGAGACAGATAATATCTAGACAAACATGTAAATGTAGAACATATTATATAAAAGTTCTATGGAGAAAAATAGAGCAGGGTAAAAGGGAAGGAAGATTATGGGAGTAATATTTCATCTAGGAAGATCTCTGTGATAAGGTAACATTTGAACACAAACCTGGGCTTGATACATGCAGACTATAATATACATTTAGTGTGGCTATAGCATAATTATTCAGATATTTTAGAATCATAGGTTCTCAGATTTCACAAAGACTTTGAAATACCTTGAATTTTCTGTCACTTCTGTACATGATCATCTAGTATTTGCTTAAACATCTTCAGTGAAAATAGCACATTTTCAAAAACTCGTTTCATAGTTGGATGACACAAATCTTCAGAAATTTTTTTTATTGCTTTGAAACTATTCTCTTGAAAAATCCACATATTTTAAATTTTCTCATTGGAACAACCCAGAATAAATACCGTCTCACAAGGATTTCTTTTCGCAAATCTTATGTGTCCCGTGAGTGACTCTGAAAATGGCTCCGAAAGAGAAGGCTTAATGCCTTTTGTTTGTTTGTGTCTTTGCTGTGTGGCAGCATCATGGAAAAAAAGCCTTATGGCCTCCCAAACACACTGTCTTAAAAACAGTAGTCATTTAGATATCCTAGTACATCTGTTACAAGTCATTCTGATTATGATAATAATCATAACTCATGAATGATCTTATGAGTTGGTTCAAATAGGTTGGATATTTCCTGGTTCCCCCTGTAAGGGTCCTTCACAAACTTTAAATCTCTTGGATACAATTATGCTGAGTAATCAAACACTACCTACCTGACCCTGACTAGAATTAAATATGGTGAGTAATTTAGATTTCTTTGGAACCTTGTCTGCATTGAAAATATCCAGTCACATATATGTTCCAAGCATTAGCATTTTGTATTTTGAGATTTTTACTTGGTCACATTTTGTATTTGGATAGAATTGTTTTTACAGTCAATAATATTAAAAGTCTTTTGAGGATTAACATTTTTTGTGAAAAAAAAATCTATGTAGAAATTCTATGAAGAATTTCTTCATAGTTCTGGCTTCCCAATCAGATATATGCAGATACACTCAGATACATGCTGTCTCCCAGTATATTAATGATTCCCTTTTTAGTGAAAACAGAGCTTCTCTTTCGACTTTTTTTCCTTTTGGTTTCCTCCTGAAAATACTATCATTTGTTTGTTGGTTTGTTTATTCAACACACATTTACCAACTACCTTCTATAGAACAAGTCTGTGCTGGAAGCTGGGATTATAAACAGAAAATGGGAATTGATCAAGTCTCTGCCCTCAAGGAGTTCATAATCCTGGGAGAGAGGCAGACAGCTGACAATAACATAGTGCAGTGCCGCCTCTAGCCAGGCGCCAGGGAGGGAAGAACCCTGAGGCACAGATAATAAAGAAGCAGTATTGCCTATGTGAGTGGAGTCTGAGAAAGTGCAGAATCGGATAGAGCTTTCCAGGCCAAAAGAGCAGCCTCTGAGCAAACGTGCAGGAGCATGAAAACAAAAACAAAAATCAGACTTTCTTTGGCATAGGGGTACAAAGTAGGTAGAGATAAGGCAGAAACTGGCCCTGATTCATATACTATTTTTTAAAAATGGCTTTGGGTATCTACCCCTCCTCCCTCTTAATAGCAACCAGTATCATGCCCTTCACATGCTAGGTGCTTATACATGTTGAATTTTTCTTTATTTGAAGGGCTTCCTAGACCATGCCAAAGAGTTTTGGACTTTATTACCATCTAGTGTGCGGTGGACATCGCTAACATTACCCCGTAGCCATCATTCATAGCCATGATTAGCTATAGTTGCCTAACAGGACACTGTTCACTTTAGCAAGTGTCCTGATTTAATGGAGATTCAACTAAGAGAGTGGCAAAAACTCATCAGTTCCTCCAAAAATCAGCAATACCGGACCCGCCAGTAGATCTTATATTTCCACAAATAGTATTTATAGGGAGATCAGAGAGAGCTTATAAATACACATGTATGTAATTCCTACTTCAGCCTAATACTCTCTATAGAAGGAGACTCCCACTTCCTATAAATGAGTCACTTTGCTTGCAGCTTATGCTTTTGTGGCAGCTAATGTTTAGAAGATCTGAGAGGACCTACCAAATGTTTCTTTGTTTTCTTACTTTATTAATCCCCATATTTCAGGAAGAATTTGGTAATTTTAGGAACTATTCCTAAAATATTTCTTTAGGCATTCCAATTATCCACAAAACAGAGTTAAATGAATATTTATACAAATATATTTAATTATTATATATAACATATGTAATATATATTTTGTATTTAATTAAAATCCTCATTTCCACTGATCCTCTACTTTATTCTACTATAGTCTTATATTTTTATTTTATTTTATTTCATTTTATTTTTTGAGACAGAATCTTGCTCTGTCGCCCAAGTTGGAATGCAGTGGCGTGATCTCGGCTCACCGCAGCCTGTGCCTCCCAGGTTCAAGTGATTCTCCTGCCTCAGCCTCCCGAGTAGCTGGGATTACAGGCGCCAGCCACCACACCAACTAATTTTTGTAGTTTTAGTAGAGACAGCATTTCGCCATGTTGGCTGGTCTTGAACTCCTGGCCTCTAGTGATCTGCCTGTCTCAGCCTCCCAAAGTGTTAGGATTGCAGACGTTAGCCACCACACCTGGCCTACTATAGCCTTTTATGACTCACAGATTTAATATATGTATTTTCAATGACAGGAAGGAGGTGGGAGAGAGGGAGAGAATCTCCATCTGAGTATATCACTGGTAGCTAAAACTCAACCTGCCCCAAACCAGTATTTAAATTTCCCTTTATACTTTCCCCACCTACTTTCCCAGCCTTCCATGTTTCTTTCCTTTTTTCCTTTTTTTTTGTTTCTGTTGTCACTTTTTTATTCTTTCCAACTTTTATCTTAGGTTCAAGGGGTACATATGTAGGTTTGCTACATGGGTAAATTGCATGTGCAGGGGTTTGGTGTACAGATAATTTTTCGCTCAGGTAATCAGCTTCCACATTTCTGAAAATAGTATCCTCATCCACCACGTGCTGCAGCCTTTGTGCTACCTTTGTCTCCTGCCTTCGCCTACATCATTGTATTCTGTTGGAAGCCTTAAGCTCTTATGTTTTAGACAGCTCTTGAATCTTACTTCATTTCTTGCTTTTCGCCCTGCTTGAATCTAAGCTGCTGTCCTCATTTTCTTGGATGATGGTCATGACAGACTAGCAGTCTCCCTCATGCATTGCTGCGTGATCTTTCCCCTTTACCACAATGCAGCCAGAGTTAACCTTTTAAAACACAAATCTCATCAACTAATTTCCTGGCTAAAGTTCTTGAATGGTTTCCATTGTCCTTCAGACAGAACCTTTAACTGCAAGCTCTGGTCCTTCTAGCATCAGGACCTACTCACCTCTCCAGCTTCAACACGGGCCACTTCTTCCAGCTCTCACACTTGAGCCACTCTGGGCTGAATTGTCCACACATCCTTCATCCCTAAGCCACTGCACTGCTCCTTTCTTTGCCTGGAAAGCTTTTGCCTCTTCTACTTTACTCAAGTCTTAAGTAACACTTCCTCAGGGAGGCCTTTCCTGATGTCTGAAGCCAGCTTAGTTCTCCCAGCTACCACAAAACTATATCATGGCAGTATCGCACTTGGGATTACCTGTTTCAAATAGGTCTTGGCAGGAAAAGCATTTTTTTTCAAAGAAGGAACCGTGTCTGCCCCATTTGCCATCCTCAAGAGCTAGCATAATTATTCTGTGTTCAGGAAGTAGTTAAACACAGAGAGAGAGAGAGAGAGAGAGAAAAAACAAACAAAAGAATACAAAACAGATGAGTTGTAGAGTAGGCAAGGGTGAATCCAGTGTTATAGAGCCCAAGAATTATGCAATGTTGGGAACCTCTATATTAATGGAAAATTATAAATACAAAATTAGTTATAAAAGTGAAGTGTATTTAAAGCAATAATAGAAATCATGATAAAGTACTGGGTCTTAGGCGATTTAGACTTCTTTCTTCTGTGATGTCTTTAAGGAGTTTATCAGAAATGCTTGCAGAGAAATGTGACTTCATTGTAACCTGGCTTCTCTCCCCACCAAGAGCTCTCTACTAATCCTGGAAACCCCAGCACTCACAAGGAGCTGAAGCTCACTCTTCACAGTCAGTCTGCCTTTGAGAATGTCCCCCAATCTGATGAGTAAGCCCAACTGCCCACTAAGTGCTCAGATCTCGTGGTGGCATTTTTGTCCCTTTCATGGATGCCTTTCTTTCTTTTTTTTTTTTTTGAGACAGAGTCTCACACTGTTGCCCAGGCAGTAGTGCAGTGGCGCAATCTCGGCTCACTGTAATCTCCGCCTCCTGGGTTAAAGCAATTCTCCTGCCTCAGCCTTCTGAGTATCTGGGACTACAGGCATGCACCACCACGCCCAGCTAGTTTTTTTTTTTTATTTTTAGCAGAGACAGGGTTTCACCATGTTGGCCAGGATGGTCTTGATCTCCTGACTTCGTGATTCACCCGCCTCGGCCTCCCAAAGAGCTGGAATTACAGGCGTGAGCCACCGCGCCTGGCCCTGGATGCCTTTCTTATTTAAATTGTCTTCAGTTTGCTGGTGAGGAAACATTGAAATCATATTGTAAACCAAAAATAAGATCCTAAGTACACTCCCCACCCCTGATTCTATTGAACAGACAGCCCTATGGGCCAAGGGCACCCCAGAGAAACCTGAAGAACTGAGTTTTGGCCATGACAGGAAGGTGGTCAGACAGACCTCATTATACCCTCTCTGTTTTGTAGTTTAGGCACAACTGGCCAGCATTAACATCAGAGATCGTAATGAAACTGCCTTTGCAAAATTATGACTGAGGCAGTGAAAGAGATCTAACTTAACTGACTCCATCTTGCTTCTAACCCCCAAACTGTCCCTGTTCATTCCTGGGGGTAGGCTGAACTAACTTTGGGAGAAACTTAGTTTGTAGTTCAAAGCAAACATGATAACAGCCCTTTCCCAAAGTAGACTTCTTGCCAGGACACTAGATGATTGCCTTTGTAGGGCTAATGTTAGCCACAGATTAGAAATCATGGTTTAGGAGTCATGCAGCTGGAGGCTACAAGATTCTGACCCTCCGTGAATGGCTCCTAAGATCAGTGCTTGAGGTATTTTGCAGATCCTGCATTTGATGGCACCACCCAGATCAATATACTGGCTCATCTGATCTTGTAGCCGCCCCACCCAGAAACTGGCTCAGAGCAAGAAGACTGCTTTGACTCCTTGTGATTTCGTCTCTGACCAATCAGCACTCCCGGCTCACTGGCTTCTGATTTGAGTAATAATAAAACTCTAGTCTCCCACACAGCAGCCTCTGAATGAATTACTCTTTCTCTATTGCAATTTCCCTGTCTTGATGAATCGCTCTCTCTAGGCAGTAGGCAAGGTGAACCCCTTGGGAGGTTACAGTAAGACTGACAAAAGTCTGTGGCATAAGATTCCAAGTTTCAACATGACTCTGGTATAGTATCACATGTTCTCTGAGGGCTGCCACCTGTGAGACTTCCTTTACTTAACAAAGGCCTTGGCTTCTACAACCTCCTTATCTTAGCTCAGACATTCCTTTCTACTGACTTCCTATGTTTTTAGACAAAGGTTAACTCTTTCAACTAATTGTCAATCAGAAAATGTTTAAATCCACTTGTAAGATGGCCCCTGCTTCAAGAAACCCTCACTCTTTAGGATGAACTAATGTTCATCTTCCATGTATGATTTATGTCTTTACTTTTAACTCCTGTCTTGCTAAAATGTCTGGAACCAAGTGCTGTAACTCAACTGCCTTGGGAACTCTTTCTCAAGATCTCTTGAGACTGTACCTTGGGCTGTGGTCACTCATGTTGGCTCTGAATAAACCTGTTGAAATATTTTACAGAGTTTGGCTTTTTCATTAACAATATGTTACATTATCATTTGCAAATATGGGAAACTGGAAATTCTTTTATTCTCACAAATGTTGAGCCTACTGTTAACAAGCTGTTCCTAACATTCACCCTCCTTCTGCACCTGCCTTAAAAAAATAAGTCTTACCTAATTTCTCTCACTGCACAGGTGCAAGGTTCCTGCCTGAAATAAATCTAACATGTTTCCCAGTTACACGGAAGGGTTTGGGTTTTCAACATTTCCTACAGATCATTTGTAATTAGGCTGCTGAACTAATGCAATGGCTCCTAAGGAAGTTAAGCTTCCGACATTGCTCCATCAGTTTGCTGAAGCTTCTCAGATAGCTGGAAAGAGGCTCCCAGGGGAGAATGTCAGGCCGAGGTCAGGCTCTGTACAGACAACAACCAAACAGGCCAAAGGGATCAGATGAGAACTGGCAATACCCTTATCAAGTATTCACTCTTAGGTTTGGCAGCCAAGCAAATCTCTCAGCTATGCCAGCTTGTGGTAGTGAGCATGAGTCAAATTTAAAATTATTAGAGCTATTTATAATATCTTGCAATTGTATAACATTTATAGTTTATAAAATTATTAATTTATTTGAGACAGAGTCTTGTGTCACTCAGGCTAGAGTGCAGTGGTGTGATCTTGGTTAATTGCAACCAACCTCCGCCTCCTGGGTTCAAGCAATTCTCCTGCCTCAGCCTCCTGAGTAGCTGGGATTACCACCACACTCGGCTAGTTTTTGTAATTTTTTATTTATTTTTTTAGTAGAGACAGGATTCACCATGTTGGCCAGGCTGGTCTCCAACTCCTGACCTCAAATGATCCACTTGCCTTAGCCTCCCAAAGTGCTAGAATTACAGGTGTGAGCCACCACATCAGTCTAAAATACTTTTATCTACAGTCAATGTACCAGGCAGTACAACATGCTAATATGATCTCCATTTAATAATTGTGTATATTAACACTTAATGTGTTTGAGAGAACAGTTGCTGAAGTAAATACTACTGAATTAGTTCCATTTTACAAAGGATAAAAGTGGGCTCTTAGGTTCTGAGAGGTTGAAAAATCCCTGTTAAGTATGCGCTGCTAGTAAGTGATGGGTATAGTTATGGTCTAATGAATCCAAGCTGCTTCTCACATTGAGGTCTACTAGTTAGGCATTTCAAAAGATATCAAAATGAAGGAAGGATGGGATGAAAGAGATTTGTAATAGAGCATCTAATGCTTCACCTGTGTATAGTAGCTCTACTTATTGTTTGTTAATCTGATTCAAACAATGTAATAATGAGTCCCACATAAGCAAATAAAAAGATAAACTGATAATGTTAAAACTGTAAAGACCAAAGAAAGATTTTCAGAAAAAAATAAGAAAGAAATAGCTGAATTTATCAACCAAGTCTTTCATCTTATACAGCAGATGGTGAATATGGAATTCCACTTATGAAACAGGAAACAGATTTAAGTTCTAATAAAAGGAAATTTTACTTGAGGTAGACTAGAAGGTTCAAATAATGTTCGCCTAAAGTTCTAATAAAGGAAATTTTAGTGGAGGTGGATTAGAAGGTTTTCCATTCATTTCAGCAATTACCCTTCCTGAAATCCTGAGTGCTGGTCTGACAAGTTTGGGCAGAGCTGGAAGAATGATGTGGAGGGTGAGCACCCAAGACAGGGATTTCCTTGGTTTGGTTCCCTCCTCAGGGTCATGATAGCTGTCACTTTAGAAGACTCCAGGTTCTGCAGGTAAGTGGTACCTTAAAGGGCAGAAGAGTTGAGATCTTGCTGTGAGTGAGGGTAGAGAGGTAAAGTCCGTTTAGAAGTACAGGAACATGAGGACTCAGTGTGGCCAACAATGGGACAGTTAGTGCTTGAAAGCTGGTTATTGAGATTTTATTTGAAATTTTATCATGAAAATCAAAGACACTCTTTTCACACAGACTCACAGCTCCTAACTGACCTTTACTTCCACAGCGCCCCGTGTTCTTGAGATCTGGGGCCTGTTGAATATTAACATTCTCTGATTCCCCCCCCCACCCCCCCAGGAGTCCCCAGTTTCTCTTTGTTCTCCTTTCCACTGCATCCTCAGTGAATCAGAGCTGGTTTTCAGGGCAGTTACAGAGACCCATTCCACTGGTAACATGATCCTTTGCCAGTTCATGCCCTTAACAGGACTGGAAACTTTCACTTTTAGCTCACCAGCCTACAAGTTTTGTTGCATTTGTTTTCTTAAATACGTATTCTTAAAAGGTGGAAAAGTTATATTACAAACAGCATGAAAACGTCAGAGGCTGGTAAAACAAGCTACATGTGTTTGGGTTGAGGTCTAGTAAGATTGGTGAAGGCAGCAGGCTTTGTGTCACCCTTGAAGAATGTGTCATCTGCTTTTAATGACCCTATCAGCAGGGCAAAACCAATAAATCATGTGCTGCCAGCACTAGAACCAAGTGCTTTCCTCTGAGCCAGATGATTCCATTGTTGTGTTGGGCCTCTCAGTGAGGTTGTAAACATGGCATTCTCTGCCGGTAAGACACAAGCTCCTCCTGTTCTTTTTTTTTTTTAAGGAGACATATTGAGGTGAAATTTACATATCATAAAACTCACCTGCCTTAAGTGTAATGTTTAATGTTTTTTTGTTTTTAGTAAATTTACTCAGTTGTGCAACTATCATCACAAACCAATTTTAGAACATTTCCATGATCTCAAAAAGATCCCTTGTGCCCATTTGTAGTCAACCTTTGTCCCTGTGCTCCAGCCTCTGGCAAACTCTAATCTGTTTTCAGTCTCTCAATATTCACTTTGTCTGGATATTTTATATAAATGGAATCATACAATTTATGATCTTTTGTGTCTGGTGGCTTTCACTAAACCTAATGTGTTTGAGGTTCACCCATGTTGTATCCTGTTAACAAACAGGATCCCATTGTGTGGATATGCCACATTGTGTTCATCCATTCACCAGTTGATGGACATTAGAATTGTTTCTGATTTTTGGCTATTGTGAATGATGCCTTACTATTCTTGATGAACTAAAAATGATGGTATGGAAAGAGCTTGTGATTTGGAGTGAAGTCCTAGCTCTGACATTTACTACTTTAGCTAACTATCAGATTTATTCTCTTATCTATAGAGTGGAGATAATGAACCCCTTCCTTCCCCTGTTCCTAGAGTGGTTGTAAGAATCAAGTGAGATGATGTATGTGAAATTCTTTGCAAACTCTAAAACCCAGGACAAATGAAAGACATTATTGCAGTAGTCTTTCCAGATGTATTCAAATGGGCTAGATGTTTCTCAAGATATTTTCCCTATTCATAGAACAAATTATTAAGCCTTTGGGTTGTGGAAAATATCTATACTTCTATGGACTTGGGATTCTCATCCTTTTTCCCTTATCAAAGTCCATTATTTAAAAAAAAGTTCAGACACCATTCTACCTCTCCTAAATGTATTTGTATTTTAAATGTTGTTTTTGATTGTTAAATAAGGTTTACTGTTGAAGAGAGGGTCTTTAGATACTCTGGAATCATTGTAGGAAGTATACAAATCATTATAGTTGAAGTTCTGATTTAATCAGGGCACCCTCCAACTCATAGACTCAATTTAGCTTCTTGGGTACTTCAGGTAACTGTGCAGGGCAGGCCCCCAGTGAGAGAACTGGGTGCAGAGTCGAGCCCAGGTTGAGAGATTCCAGTGAGTCAAAGGAAAGCCTAAGCAAATGTCGGTAGCCTCCAGTCGAAGGTGATTAAAACTGTTGTTTCATTGAAATGATATTAAACCAATTTCGGTAAGCATATATTTAGGGGTATTCAGACACTCAGAAATGTAGCAATTGCAAAGAACATGCAATTGCTGACCACTGAATGTCATGCCTGGATATTTAACTTCCACAAATCCTAAGAACTAGTTGCCATGAGAAAACAGTGTGGACTTGGCTTCAAACGGAAAGAACTGGCTACTGATGTCTCACACACACTCAATCCAAAGGTAAGTATCATATTTAGTGCCCTCCACACTTTCTACCTGATCCAGCCGTATGCTTCCAAGAAGTTTTATCTTAAATCTCATTGAGAGATTCCAGAATGGAAGATTTCTAGAGCAAGAGCAATGGCTGATCCCAGTTTCCTGGAGTCTGAAGCACAGAATGTGAGTACTTGTCAAGTGCCTCTGGTAGAATCATTGGCGAATGCAGCATTAGAACTCAGGCGCTCCCAGTGCCCAGATTCAAATTACTTAACTGTCTCTTTCCAAAAGCAGCAAATCCCCAGACATCTCCAGCACTCCCTGAGGTTACACAACTCGGGGCACTGAGGTCAAATAAATCTATTCCTTCTACTCATCTTCTCCCCTGAGAATTCCTTTCTTCCCTTGTCAACAATTGATCATTAAGGCTTTACTAAGGAAAAGAATATGTGGGGTTTTACTGCCTAGAGACAATTCTCTGCAAGTTTTCATTCCATGAATGTTGTCAAAGTATTTAGAAATGACAGTGAGATGCCATATGCATTCCTAACAATTTGTTTTTTGTATTTTCAGATGTAATGACAGTCTACAGCCATGTGCCATAAGACCAAGGTTCTTGACTTTTGCAGTTCTGACATTCGCACTGCCACTATGTGGTAATGGTGGTAAGAGCTCAGGTTTCATGTGCACTTACTCTATATTGGATATAGTACTTTAGACAGTTAGCTCATGTCTTGTCCAAAACCAACCAGCAAATAATTTGCAGAGCCTGGTTCAAAATGATTCAGAGTCTGTTTTTATTTTATATTTTAATGATACTATTTATCTATATAAACAAGACACTGTAAAAGTAATTGATATCTGTTTTGGTATCTTTTTATATTTTTTAAATGGACAACAATTGTATATTTTTAAGGTATATAACATGATGCTTTGAAGTATATATATATATTGTAAAATGGCTACATTGAGCAAATTAACATATTCATTACCTCACACACTTTTTTTGCGAAGAGAACACAAAATCTACTCTCTTAGAGGTTTTCAAATATACAATGCACTATTTTAACTATTGTCACTATGTTGTACAATGAATTTCTCAAATATTTCTCCTGAAATTGTGTATCCTTTGACTAACATCTCCTGAATCCCCTCACCTCCCGGCTCCTGGTGACCACCATTTTACTTTCTGCTTCCGTGAGTTTGCTTTTTGTAGATTCTACATTTAAGTGAGATATGTCTTTCTGTGCCTGGCTTATTCCACTTAACATATACATTTAAGTACAAAGTATGTGTCCTTGCCCACTGCATTACCTACAGTACTGCGATAAATGCCATACTACAATGCATGTGTGTTTGTTTATGTATATATATGTATATGTCATGTACTTGTGTGCATATATTTATGTAATGTGCATTTTGTTTCATAAAAACACTTGAAGCAGCTTATGTTTTTTAAAAATAATTTCGATATTTATTTTAGATACAGGGGTGCATGTGAAGGTTTATTACCTGGGTATATTGCATGATGCTGAGGTTTGGGGTGTGGATTCCTTCACTCAAGTAGTAAGCCTAGTTCCCATTAGGTAGTTTTTCAACCCCTCCCCACTTCTGCCCTCCCCCTTCCCCCACACTTCTGCCTTCCCCCACCCCACTTCTGCCCTCCCCATCCCCCCACACTTCTGCCTTCTCCCTCCCCACTTCTGCCTTTCCCCTTCCCCTT
>CAUYLG010056933.1:0-116179 GCA_963573385.1 Cacajao melanocephalus | reverse complement strand
GTAATGTCCTTCTTTGTTTCTTTTAGTCTTTATTACTATTAAAGTCTGTTTTGTCAGAGACGAAAATTACAACTCCTGTTTTTTTTTTTTCTCCATTTGATTGGTGAATCTTCCTCTATCCCTTTGTTTTAAGTCTTTGTGTGTCCTTGCATGTGAAATAGATCTGGATACAGTGTACCAATGGGTTTTGACTTGTTATGGTGATACTCTAAAAGACATTCATAATATACTATTCAGCAACAAAACCAAGTTTTATAAAATCATATATATGATATAAAAGATAAATTTTATATATATATATATATAATTTATCTTTTAGAGAAGAAGGAATCTTGAGCAACATGTGAACACACTGCTATTTAAAAAAAAAAACAACCACATTCTTCGCATTGAATTATACACCAGAAAAAAGGGGGGAGGGTAGAAATACACATAGATCTATTTATTTGCTTTACAGCAGAGTATTTTTTGGCTGTTACTATAATGTCTTCAAATGCAACGAAAGATAAACAAGTAAAACTGCTTATACTTTACAAGCTATCTAACTAATGTCCTAACTTTTATGTGGTACCAAAATGTGATACAACAACCAGGGAGACAGATACAGTGGCAGTATCAAGACAGACAGACTACAGCAAGAATGCAAGTGGCAAGCGCCATGAAAAGCATGCTCGCATCATCTGTGTTGATGAAGCTCATCTTCATCAACCTACTGGGTCTTTCTTTTCCTTCTCACCCTTCGATTCCACTTTTAGTTGACAAGACTCTGGAAAAATGTACATCTTAATTAAGAGCCATGCTACACAGTTCTGAGATAGCATTTCAGTGGTATTATTACCATTATTACAACATGAAGTAGCAATGTTTTAAATTCATTTACATACTTTACTACAAGCCAAATGTAAGGGTGTATTCAAGTCCTTATCCTTAACAGTCAGATCAGCCTGGGCACCGTTCACCAAAATATCTGTAGAAAAAGCCCAAAAGAGGGTTACTTAGATGAGATGCTAATCACATGCATTTTGAAGAAGTTACTACAAACATAATAACATATTTAAATTAGTACAGCTCACATAATCATATTTAATATTTTTAAAGGAAAAAGGGAGTAATTTATTGTCATATCTGTGCTATCTAAATTCGAGGTTAATAGGCACTAATTTTAACTGATTTTACAGTTCATTATTTCCATTTAAAATGGTTGTTAAACTTGGTTTCTAAATGTTAAGAATTTCACTGCAGATGGGTGGACTCTGTGACAAGGTCCACCAAGAATTAAAAAATAGAGAGCGGAAGATGCTTGAACAGGTAGAATCAGGTGACCTAAGTAAAACCGCTAATGGCCCTTTTCCACATGTATATACTATGAGAACAACTGATTTCTTGATTTGACATTATTTTGGTTTTTGGATGGGCATAAACGTAAAGTCCTTACAACAAGCACATACCCACAGCACCTGCCTGCCCATTCTCAGCAGCCATCATCAGTGCCGTCTTCCCTGAATTATCTACTGCATTCACTTGAGCGTTGTGTCTCAGAAGAAGCTGCAAGCACTCCACATGATCAGCAAATGCTGCCGCATGAAGTGGTGTCCTAAAGATTTAAAACAAGTATCACTTCAGTTTCCTTTAAACTACATTCTCGTTAGTAACTGCCCAAGAAACATGTACGTGGTGTTGCCTTAAGGATTTAAAACTCCTCAGTTTATAGACATAGTGATCAGGCCCCCTCCCTCTAAAGGTCATCCAGAGTAGACACTGAAGTACCACCTTTGTGACTGGAACCCCCCAGATTTCGGGGGGTGTATGTGTTGGCCCTGATAATGAAATCAGTGTCTTTAGTGACTCTTTAAAATTAAATTCCAGTGTGTCTACTTTTATTTTTGAGATAGATACTTTCAAAATTAATCCTTAAATCTATAGGTATTTTTTAAAATAAAAATTTTAAACCCATCATATCATCTATTGTGGATGCTTAATTTCTTTTAGAGGATAATTTGGCATTATTTATCAAAATTTAAAACTATTAACCCTTTAACCAAGAAATCCAATTCTAGGTCTTTATCTCTCAGATACACTTAGTCATGTGTACAGACACATATATGAGAATGTTCACTCTACCACAGTTTGAAACAGCAAAATATTGAAAATGACCTAAATGTTCTTCAATAGAGGGCAGGATGAGCAAATTATAGGATATCCATTCAATGAAATAATGTGCAGCTTTAAAAAGAATATGGTAAATTTATATGTTTTGGTATGGAAGGTTCTCCAAGATATACTATAAGTAGAGCATTGTTATAGAATGCTACCATGTACAAAAAGAATACATGCATATATACATATGTATGTATATATGTTTACAGATATGCACAGAAAATATTTAGGACAACATAAAATTTGTAAATAACAGTGTATAGTAGCTTTCTCTGTAGAAGAGGCTAGGGATTCTGGGCTTAAAAGGAAATTTATTTTAATTATATCCCCTCTGAAATATTAAAAACCATGCTTATCCATTATTTTTTCAATTAAAAACATAGATGCTTGGCTACTCTGCAACTTCAAAGCAGAGACTAAGATTCATCAAGCTAAAAGGCATGCCGTTTTAGGGTTACTTACCTGCCTTTGTCATCTCTACAACTGACGATACTGGAATCTATGGCCCCAAGCAGCAATGATGCACAATTCCCATGATCATTTATTCTAAAATAAAAATGGGTTTTAATGTAACAATCTCACTCTTTTACATTATATCCCCTCCCAACCCAACTTCCTATGTACTGTATATTTGATGATCTCAAGCATTTAAAAAAAATTGAATGTAAATATTTGTGGTATATGTTTCAATAGTATAGACTTATGGTATTGAAAGCAGTGGTAACCCCTAGCATTACTTCAGAACCCCTATATCCAGTAGAAGTTTATTGCACTTACACAAGGTACCATGTTAGGTGTTTTGGAGATACCAAAGTGGAATAAACATGCTTCCTTCAGATTTAAATATTTTCTGACTCTTTTTCACTTACACTTTCTTTATTGATCTATTTGATGCCTCCAATATCTCTCCAATCAAATGGCCCAGCTTCATATAAAGGCCAGAGACAATGTAAAGACAAAGCATCCTCAGGTCTTGGGCCCCCAGGCTCAGCATGGAAACCGTCTTGAACACAGACTCCCAGGCTGACTATGGAGGTCTAACTTAAAGTCACTGTATCCACTGAACAACTGCTCACCATTGAGACTGAAGCAAAAATTAAATTTATCAGAAAAGAACTTACAACATATGAAAGATGAAGAATTTCAGTATATGAAAAGTTGTCCTAGTGTGAAATGTCTTTCTAACCATCTGTAGGCATACTATTGTCAACTCTGACTTATTTTTAGAATTTGGCAGACGAATGTGAGTTACACCTGAAGAGTTCTTCACATGTGTAATGCACTTCTCACTCTACCCCTTCATGAGATTTCCCTAGGGTGGCATGTGTGCCCCTTTGGAACTGTGGCACTCCACAAATAGCTCCGGGAAAATCATTAATAGTTAGCTATCAGATTACTTGTCTTCAGTAGCAAAATGGAATATTTCAGTCTTATCTGTAATCTAAAAGCTTTTTTTCCCCTAAAAAGCAACTTTTCTATGTGTAGTTAAAATAATTAAAGCAATACCATGAATTCTTAGCATTTCTACTTACATTGCACAGTGTAGTGGAGTAAAGGGATTACCGATAAATTTGCGAAAACATTTTTGCTCCAAAAGTACCTCTATACAGTTTTCGTTACCTGCAAGAAACAAAAATAATTTAGGTAGTTTTCAAGAAAGAAATTTTGTTCAACCCAATCTGCTTTTTCATTAAGTATTGAGTTTTGGCTTATGAATTTTCCTGAATTGGCTGAACATTCATTCTCTATGGGATAAAATTAACAAAATGCCAAACTGTTATTAACTATGTTCACAGGTGTTCTGAGACTTAATGAACAAATAAGACAATGAAGGCCATATGGTCTGGTGGAGAGAAATAGAGAATACAACTCATTTGCAAGCAGAATATATTATTCTGTGCTATGCTCAGCTCTTGAAAGATAGATGCTTCACACAGGCATGCTTCAATTTTTCCACATGTATAAGAGGAAATGTACCTTCCACCCATACAAATAACTTCCACTTACAGTTATACGTTCCGGTGGAGAGGCGAAACTGTCATAAGTAGAAAACGGTATTTGAGATAAGGCATGTGAAAAGGTTTTGACTGTAAAATACTACATGTGTTTTAATTGGCCCCAAGAACAGTTCTTGGCACATCATGGCCACTCAGTAAGCACTATTCAAATAAGCAGATGAATGAATATGAGAGATTGTTTTCAACAAAATGGCAAGTGGTTTTCAGATCAACTGAATTTGAGTTAAGTAAGGTCCTAGCTGTCAGCTTACTTGTTATGTGATCTGAGTCAATTTGGTTGAGATCTCTGAGCCTCAGTTTCTCACATATACAAAATTGGACTAGGAATATCTGCCCTATCTATGTCACAGGATGGTGGGAACTTTATTCAATAAAGGGCCTCGGTGTGGTTTCTGAAGTTCTATACAAACAAGACAGATCTTGACATCTGGTATTGTCTCCCAGGAAGAAGGGTGATGGTTCCCTAGCCTAACTAAGCATTTCTTCATTACAGACCTGGTAAAACAAAAACAAAAACAAACCAGAAAAACCCTCTCTGTGGTTCTCAATTATAAGGTGAGAACCACATTTGGCTTTGGAACACAGATTGTCCTGAAACTCTTCTTGGTTGAACTCAGTGCTAAATTAGTGAAATTCCCTTACGATCTACCTCAGAATGATGAAGATTGGACAATTTGAAGTATTAAAATACAAATCAAACCTTTCTTGTATCTAAAAAGAGAAAGGCAATATTGGTTTTAGACAGATTAAAAAGCATATGAAGTAATAAATATAAAAAGCTGGCAGAGGCCAGGCACGGTGGCTCACACCTATAATCCCAGCACTTTGGGAGGTTGAGGCGGGCAGATCACTTGAGGTCAGGAGTTCAAGACCAGCCTGGCGAACATGGCAAAACCCCATCTCTACTAAAAATACACATACAAAAAGAAAAACTCCCAAAATTAGACAGGCATGGTGGTGCATGCCTGTAGTCCCAGCTATTCGGGAGGCTGAGGCAGAAGAATTGCTTGAACCCAGGAGGCAGAGGTTGTGGTTAGCCAAAATTGCACCACCAGCCTGGGTGACAGAGTAAGACTCCATCCCACCCCCCCAACCCCCCAAACAAAGCTGGCAGCTTCAGGCAAGTTGTATTATTTAGCCTTTCAACTAACTACATGGACCCTCAAATAGTCCCAGACACCTCAACTCTTCCAAAGGATCTAGCTTAGGATAGCATCCACACACAGCATTCCTTAAATGGGGACTATATGAATCCCAATTTAGGAGCTTGTGCAGGTAGGACTGGAGATGACTGAGCTTCTTTCAATATTTCAAAGTGTCCAGTGAAAAGGAATCTGGGAAAATGGGAGCTTGAAACTCAGACCTGGACAAAGGCTGCACTGAAGGGTGAACTACTTAGGAGAGGACTGCTCCTCCTCCCCTGCCTGTACCTGGAAAGGCCTAAGAACACAGACACCTCTCACCCTGAACCTGGGGAGATGATGTGTCTATGTCAGGTTTGCTGCCTGCCATGATAATCAGCACTCTCACTGCATCCTTCGCCTCTTGTAGGTTCTCCAGTGCCAGAGAACTCCACAGCTTGACCCAGATGGGGGTCACCATTAGTAGGTAAACAAACAAACAAACAAGAGAAAACCACAATCCTCTAATGGCAGGAAGGGAACAAAATTAAATTGAAGAAATAGAAAATTCAGCTCTCACTGAGGCAGAACGAATGAAAAAAAAGAGGTCTGTAATGAAAACACTGTGAGAGGTCTTAAATTGATATAATTAGAACACACACACACACACAAATGCCTTTTGTGGAACTATTAATAGTTTCTAAATTAAAATTTTAATTGACTAATTGAAATGTAAAAATAAAATTATAGAAGCAAAGTAAAAAATATATGGGAAAATATCCATATAATTTTAGGGGTAGAAGACCTGAAGAAAGACTGAAAGCTTGGAAACCATAAAAAATCTGATAGATTCAAGCATATAAAAGCTCAAAATCTCTACATGGAAAAAGACATCATAAACAAGGAACAAAAATATTCATATTTCTAAGACATTCATATCATTAAACATTCATCATATCACATTCATATCACTAAGACAAGGTACTCCTACAAGCATACAAGAAAAGATAAATAGCTCAATAGGAAAAAAGTGAGCAATGGATGGAAAAAGTAATTTCCAGAAGAGGAAACACAAATAGCCAATACGTGTACTATTAGATAGGGAAATGCAAAAGGAAACAACAAGATACCCTTTTTATGCCCTTCAAATTGACAAAAATGTTAAGTGGTGTTATTCTGGGTTGGGAAGCATGTGAAAAAACACTAACTTTTATACAAATGTTTGGTAAAGTAATAAATTTTGATATCCTTTTTGCAAAATAATATGGTATAATTTATTAAAATTAAAAAATATACAAGCCCCCTTACTCAATAATTTTATTTCTGGATACTTATCTGACAGAATTTATGGTACCATAATATGGACACACACATTGACACATTGTTCATAATTGGAAAAAAAAATCTGAATATCAATCCACAGAAACCTGGTTGAATAAATAATCAATTCTAGTATACATATTGCTATGAAGTAATATACAACTATTACAAGATCAATCCATGTTGATACATATTGATTTGTAAGAATATCTGAAATACAATTTTAATTAAACACCAACAAAAACAGTTATAGAATGGTTGCTGTTATCCAGTTTCAAAAAAAAAGATACACATTTATTTGTAATTATTTATATTCCCAAAGGAAAAATTACGAAAGATGCACACAGAATTACATTAGAAAGTAGGTTTGGAAATGGTAACAATTTTACTTCAGATACTTTAGTACTTTGGAATTGGTATAATTAGTATGCATTTTTAAATCAAAATAAGTGAAATACAAACTTTAAAATCTCCCAAATAGTAAGTATGACAAACTTAACGGGGAATATGAAACATAAAAAAGAAATACCAAAAGATGAATCATGCATCTACTAGTAGTCAATTGTGACAGGTTATTAAATCATATATATATATATATATATATATATATAATAAAAACTGAATAAAACTGGTCTTTTAAGCTTATCAGTTCTGATTACAAGTTATGTGCTAATGATTAACTAAAAGGGGAAAGTGAACTTTAGTCAATTAAGGCATCGCAGCAGCTATGGAGGGGTGAGAATTATTGAAAAAAAACAAACAAAATATGCAAAAAAAACGTATCTTGGGTGCAGAAAGATTAGAAACCATGGTTTGCAGAATTATACAAGGCTCTCACCTCCCCTGAGCTCACAGTGGTCACGGGGTAGGAAGTCTAATGGAATCGGTCAAATGATAAGCAACTTACCATTGTAACAAGCCCAGTGCAGTGGCGTGTAGCCTTGGTTATCTTTGAAACAACAGTCTTCCTCAGAAAGAGCCATTTGGAGCAGCTCGCTCAGCCATGTGGCGTGGCCACGAGCAGCTGCATAGTGCAAGGGTGTCCTCCCTCTGGAATCTTTACAGAGAATTGACACTTCTTGTTCCAGCAGCATTTGCACACATTCCTCGTGTCCTGTCATAATCTGATGCATTGCAATTAAAACACAAAACAAACCTCAGAAGACTCAGGAAGCAAAGCAATCAGCTAAGTGAGGCTGGGCTTAGAGCGAGTGGACATATGCCTGGCAGGTTCTGCCCTATTTCAAGGACAGAAGACAGGACAACCTCAGCAAAATTCATAACAGAAAGATCTGTGAACATCAGCATTTTCCAAACATTTCTTGCCTCCCCCGACAACCATGAAAAATATCATGATACAGTGGTAAACACCAGTTTTAGAATCAGGAAGGTGTAAGTGAAACCTTGGCTCCCCTGTGACAGGTCAGTTGGCCTCTCCGTGCCTCACTCTATTCACCTGTATATAAGAATAGTATTAACACCTCACAGGGTGTTGTGAGGACTGAGATAACAGATGCAAAGGCTCTCAGCCTGTTGTACAGCCCACAGGAAGCACCCAAGAAATAAAAACTATGATTGTGACAATGATCACATAGAGTTTTTCTTCTCTTCATTTACCAGTGTGCTTGGTACCAGCCCAAAATAGCAATTTTATGATTTCTGCTTGTATTCACTTTGTTTATTTGGCATGCTTTAAAAAACAGTCCAGAGGATGCAAGTGGCTCAAGCCTCAATCCTAGCACTTTGGGAGGCGGAGGCAGGAGGATCACTTGAGCCCAGCAGTTTGAGAACCACCCAGGCAACATGACAAAACCTCATCTCCACAGAAAACACAAAAATTAGCTGGGCATGCTGGCATGCACCTGTGATCCCAGTTACTGGGGTGAGGCTGAGGCAGGAGGATGGCTTGAGCCTGGGAGGTGAAGGTTGCAATAAGCTGAGATCGTGCCACTGTACTCCAGCCTGGGTGATAAGAGTGAGACCAAAACCAAAACCAAAACCAAACCAAACCAAACCAAACCAAAAAAACACTTCGGCAGATGTGTGCAAGTAATTGTCCACAGGAGACATATTTTGGCATTATTTGTAATGACAAACAATTAGAAATAGCATAACTACTTAAAAACCAGGTAATCATTGAAATAAACTATGGTGCCTGAACACAATGAGGCATTAAAAATCATAATGAAGAAGAAAGTGACATGAAAAAAGATACACTAAGAGAAAAAAAAGATACACTAAGTATCTTTTTTCTCTTAAACTAAGAGAAAAAAAGCAGATTCCAAATAATATCTTCAGCATTCTCTCTTTTTAAAATTTAAAACAAATCTATATATAGAAAAAAGATTGGAGATAATATACACCAAAAAGTGGTTATCTCCAGGAGGTATGATTACTGGTGATTGTGATTTTCTTCTCTGGGCTTAAAAAAATATATTTTGCAAATTTTCTATAATATACATGTATTTTGTAGTCAGAAAGCAGAACCAATTTCACCAACAGTAGGAGTTCGTGCATCTATTATCACAATCTAACATAAAATCTTAAGAGCAAAATCTTCCATTATTTTGCCTTTGCCAAGGATTTTATAATTTCTTCTTGACTGAATAAGGTTAATTGGTTATATTAGGAAACAACCTTTTTGCTAAAAATTCATAGAATGAAAAGAAAGAAAACAAGCTCATTAAAAAATTGCTTGACTAAAGCTGAGAAAGATGTACATACCCCTCTGTGTAAAGCTGTGCATCCTAGGATGTCAACAGTGTCTACGTTGGCATCCTTTTCAAGTAACAATGAAACAGCATCAATATGTCCATATGCGACTGCAAGCATCAGTGGTGTTCTAGGCAGAGAGATAAAGTAGGCTTTTAAAAAGGAGAGTAAAAAAAATATTCATCACTACCAGTGGGAAGACATTCTCTTTTTCTCTCTCATTCTTTTCCCCTCTCATCTTGACAATTGCTTAATATTTTCTGAGTGTCCCCAATTTGCTATATGCTATGGCAGAACAAGCTATCCGCCTCTGCTCTGATGGCCACATGGAATGTTGTTGGTGGAATGATCCCTAGGGATGAGGCAAGGGAAGCTTCCTTTTCAATATATCCATGTTAATCTAATCATTTTCAGACCTATGTAGCATTTACTAGATATCAAGGACAGGGAGTATGTGTATGTAGAAGCCCCTCTTGCTTCCATAAGAGCAGCTCTACTTTGTAGTATTCTATGTTGGACTTCTACTAAAGATTTCATTTAAACAAAGCTTCTTTCCTTGAAGAAAAGTCTGACAAGTCTGGGGAAAGAACAGAGTGTTGTGATGCGAGAGGGAGGTGAGATTCTGACTAAGACACTGATTCACATGCGTGGGGTTAGTCACTGCTGACTTTTTGCTCTGCATTTCCTATTTATAAGAGAAGATTAGGTGGGGAATAAGCCAACAGAAGGAAATTACTTCGAAAAAACAAACTTGAGGAAGAAAAGACATCTGAAGAATTTTAATAATAGAGATAACCTCATGAGGTCTGTCCTATTTATTAATTAGAAAATGGTAATGGTGTAGCAGTTTCAGAAGAGAATATAAATGGGTGGAAAGAGGGAACATAAATAAGAGCCAGGAAACACGGCCACAGCCCTTAATAGGTGATCCTTTTCATCAAGACATGCACACACCTACCCCTTCATGCTTTTCTTGGATATATGCACCGTAACATAAAGCCACCTCATTAGTCCAGGGCACTCACCCAAATACATTTCCCCAACTTCCCAGTTCCGCAGTCAGCCCTTGTAACAATCTAACAAACCAACCCAGTAGCTGTTGTGATTGAAATGTCAGCCCAAGGCCACGTGTGAGTGCACTTACTGTCCTTTGGCATCTTTCACATCCACTACCTCCGGGTTGTCTGCAATTTCTAGTAACAGCCGTAAACACAGTGTGTGACCATTAATGACTGAAAAAGAAAATAGCGGACATTCTTTTAACAGAAGAACACTACACTATCTCTACCAAGTGATTTTATTTATTTATTTATTTATTGAGATGGAGTCTCCCTCTGTCACCCAGGCTGGAGTGCAGTGGAGTGATGTCATCTCACTGCAACCTCCATCTCCTGGGATCAAGTGATTCTCCTGCCTTGGCCTCCAGAGTAGCTGGGATTACAGGCATGCACCACCATGTCCGGTTAATTTTTGCATTTTTAGTAGAGACAGGGTTTCACCATGTTGGCCAGACTGGTCTCGAACTCGTAGCCTCAGGTGATCTGCCTGCCTCAGCCACCCAAAGTGCTGGGATTACAGGCCTGAGCCAAGTGACTTTTTCTGAGATGGAATCTCGCTCTGTTGCCCAGGCTGGAGTAAAATGGCATGATCTCAGCTCACTGCAACCTCTGCCTCCCGAGTTCAAGCGATTCTTCTGCCTCAGCCTCCGGAGTAGCTGGGATTACAGGCATGCGCCACCACATCTGCTAATTTTTGTATTTTTAGTAGAGATGGGGTTTCACCATATTGCCTAGGATGGTCTCGAACTCCTGAGCTCAATCGATTCATCCTCCTTGGCCTCCCAAAGTGCTGGGATTACAGGCATGAGCTACTGCGCCCATATTTTTTTCGACTTCAGATCAGTTGTTTTCCATTGTTGCCGCTGGATCCCCCTCAGCTGGCTTTTAGCTCAAGGTGGTTTCTGGGCAGAGTGCCTCGGTGTTAATCTGTCTTCTTTCTTCCTAGAAGGGCGCTTTGATCCCCACCTCCTTTTCTAGTTCCTGTGTTGAGGGTTTTACACTTGAGGTCCTTTCTCATCTCCGGTTAAGGGACTAATAATCTCTCCCCACTAGTCAGCTCCCCTTTTTGTTCCTCTGAGTCACCGAATTCTATATAATCATCCTGTGTCTACTCTGCCTCCAGCCCTTTTAAAAAGAAGGAATAAGGAAGAGAAGGGAGTGGAAGGAGATGAGGGGAGCCGAAGCAGGATGGAGGAGGATGGAGGAGGAGGGAGGGGAGGAAAGAAGAAGAGAAGTGGAGGGGAGAGGAGAGAGGGCGGAAGGGAAGGGAGTAGGGAGCTGGGGCTGCCTCTTTTCCCAGGTCGTTTTACATTCTGAAGTAGGTATCACTGCAACAGCTCTGACTGATGAATAGTGGCAGAAAACAAAACCTCACGCCAGTGGGATGTGCACGCTCCCTCCCTCCATCCACTCACTGCTGAGTGATGGTCCCTCTGCCCCACGGTCCCCAAACCACAGCCTGCACTTTCTTTGCCTTCCCAGGCGCCCTCGTGCCTGGGCCAGGTGTGACTGGGCTCCCTGGGAGCCCTTTCCTAGGCCAGGCCGGGCCTCGGACTGAGTGGGGGCCCACGTGGGCAGGAAATGTGGCCCCCACACGAGTTAGGGCCGGCCCGGACCGGCTGGGGCGGGAGCACAGGACGCACCCCTGTGCGCACCAACACCAGGATGCTTTAGAAGGCTGTGGTCCCACAGGGGCTGGAAAGCAAACCTGTGAAGACAACCCCGGGGTAAGCTGCTTTCCGCCAGGCTGTTGAATGAAAACCAAAGCCTTACAGCAGGCATGGCTTCCCACTTAGGGAGTAAGATGAGAACAACTGTGGTTAAAATTCCAAACGTGAGCTGTCTCCTCTCTAACAATGAGAAGGCTGCAAAGTGCATTGCATTTGCTGCATTATGGATGTGGAGAGAGAAGGGAATAGATGCCGCTATGTGAGGTTGATAAAGGCTCTCCTAAGAGCTGCATTTTGCAGACCTTTTATTCGCTCGCCAGCCATGAGAGAATGCTAATTTTACAATGACACATTTTTTTCAGGGACAATACGTACATATTAGAATTAGCTTGCATTCATCAACAGCACTCAAATGAACTACAGGAATAAGGCACACTTTTTGTAGACCATTGCATTCAGCTCATTCTCAGCAACAGTCCATTTATGTATCTTGGGAGGAAGTTCTGTGGATTGGAGTATAGGTAATAAGTGGTTACTGTGGTTGCTGCTGCTGTTATGCTTTTTGTTCTTACAATTACACTAAATCTGCTACCATTGGTGAAATAGGCAAGAAGTTTAATGTACGGCTAAAATGAAATGACTAGCAAAGGACTGACAGCTAAATACTACAGATGGCAGGTTCATGAAGATGGAAAAACAGCATATTTTGACTGGTTCCTCTTTCTATAGCAATTTAATACTCCAAATAGTCATAATCATAATAGTTCAAGTAACATTTGATCTTTGGCTAAACATAAGAAGATAAAAATTATCTAACTTCATATCACTCATCTTCAGCAAAACAGTTTCTACAGTTGAGCTTTTTGTTTGTTTTGTTTATTTTGTACAGCAGCTTTCTGAACTTAGCTAATAGGCCTCAAGTAAGTTTTTTTGTTGTTGTTGTTTTGTTTTGTTTTTTGTTTTTGAGACAGAGTCTCCCTCTGTTGCCCAGGCTGGAGTGCAGTGGTATAATCTCAGCTCACTGCAACCACTGCCTCCTGGGTGCAAGCGATTCTCCTGCCTCAGCCTCCCAAGTAGCTGGGACTACAGATGCATGCTACCACGCCCAGCTAATTTTTGTATTTTCAGTAGAGATGGGGTTTCACCTTGTTGGCCAGGCTGGTCTTGAAATCCTGACTTCAGGTGATCCACCCACCTCAGCCTTCCAAAGTGCTGGGACTGTAAATTTACCAGCCCCTCAAGTAAATTTGCATTCCCCTGAAGTTTGCAACCAAACTTAAATTCTCATTGGCTTCCTACACACTACATTTTTTTCTTCCAAATTGCCTTCTAGCAAAAAGATGCTAACATCTTTAGCTCTGCTGTCAAGTCCAGCTTTGTCTCAGACTAGCTCAGCCTCTCCCTGGCTATGAGTGACAACCATTTTTCACACAACTCAAAGACGACAACTGTCACTGCAACTACTGTGCCAAAACCTCTAATACTCATCCTGGCTCTTGCTCCTCGAGGATTTGAAACTCAAAATATCAACTCTCAAGAGAGTTGAAAGAGGTTTTGGGCAAGCAGATCCTCAAAGCACAGGCTAAAGCTTCTGCACAGTAGACATTTTGTGAACCGTCCAGTGACAGTCTCTTTTTAATGAATGACGGGAGGAAAATCCAAGTTGAGTGAGTCTTCTTGACCACTAGGGGGCTTCACTGGACCACAACCCATATCACACTGGCAAATGAGTGACAATAATTGTTCTTCACTGTTTACCTGTTTATTAGGGCGATTTTCCACAATCAAAGTAGGTCCTTTGTACTTGTGAGGAATTATATAAGAATGAAAATAGGATGCTTCTCTTAATAATAGGCAACTAATCTTTAAAAAAGGAGGACAAAATTTGAATTTTATAATAATACCAAGAATGGCTGGGGGGAAAAAGACTAAATGGGATGAGAAATAAGAATTTATAATCCAACGACAACAACCATTACTAACCTTATGGCTAACTTCTTTTTCCAGCAATAATCATTTCCAGGTAAGTAGACAACAATCAGGTTTTTTCAATCTCTGTATTGTTTTTCTTCAGTGGCTTGGAAATTCAGGGATGTAGATGGAAATAGTTCTACAAGGTCTATCATTCTGGGAAAATTTTCCCAAGTAACAAGGATCATAAAATCTTTTGAAAAACTATCTTCACTTATTTGCTTCCTCAATACACCCATTTCACCATGTAAGACAGTTATTTCTCTTTATAAGATGTTACCTACTACCCTAATCAAAGGCTGATATCATTGGATTTCCTGAGTCCAAAGGTATCTATGCCTTAGCTGAGCTAGACTCTTCCATATTACCTTTATGTCTGGGTATATATTTAGAAGTGTCTTGACACAGTTTTTCATGGGCATGGGAGAAAAATCCCAGAAAAGGCAAATGATTTTCTTTTTGACATATATGTGTACTTTTAATGTGTCTTGATTTTTACATCCATGTGAAAAAAGCTAACAAACATCATTTGGGCTGGCAGAAAAATGTGCCGATTAGATTGCTGCCTTATGATTCCTTATAAGAAATAGCCCTGCTGTTGGTGTTATGCTTTAAAATGCTGTTTGATTTTGATGTGTTTTGTTCTATGTAACTTATTCTGAAGATTGCATTGCACCTTGCCCTTTGTTCAGAATGCTTTGTGGTAGCTTTTAGCCAAAGGTTCTGAACTCTTTTTTGAGTTAAGCAGGCCAGAGCACCAGACGCAGAGAACACCAATCATCTCCAAGAGGACAGCAAGTCAAAAACATTTTGGAAGTGGGGAAGTATGTCTGATGTGGAAAGAAAATTGATATTTTAAAACCTAGGATGAAAGAAGATGCTACTTACCTTCTATCAAAATTTACCAAACAAGCCACAAAACTAGGGTAACCAGGTCCTTGATAAGACCTACCTGAGGCATGAAGTGGGGTTCTTTTGGTTACATTGTCTTTCACAAAGATGGATGCGCCCTGATTGATAAGTGCTTCCACACATTCTGTGTGTCCTTTAAAGGCAGCCAGATCTAGAGCAGTGCGGCCTTTCTCATCCCTGATGTCCAGGTCCACCAGCGACTGCAGAAGGACTTCCAAGGCTTGATGATGGCCATTGTAGGCCTGTAAAGAAGAAACCAACAGCTCCCATGCTTGCTCGCTCGCCTCAAATCCCGCCACAATCCACAGGAGGGGCTGGGCTTCCTGGGCCACAAATAGAGACCACTCCCAAGAGCACATCAGAAAAGCACTTGGGATAATTATTAAAACGCAGGCAAGCTGGAGAGTTAGACTGAAACACTGTAATGCACAGACCTCACAGTTCCTTATGAGTTTCTTCGTGTTCTTTCTCTTTTGTCACATAATTTGCTCCAAAGCACTAAATGTATTAATGTATTCTTAGATTTATATCTACTGATCATCTAATATAAACTAACAGCTGAATGAATTACTGTATTCTTTTATCTGTCAGTTCAGTCCTAAACATTGGCATAATCAGAATTTTTTTTCCTGGAGTCTTTTCTGTTAACAAACCTGGAGAAAAAAAAATTACTAAAATCATTGTGGACTTTGAGATACAACAGAGACATATAGACGTTCTGTTATAGGCCAACTCTTTACTAATTTCTAACTGGTGACCTCAGGTGAGTTTCTTTCTTTCCTTTTTTTTTTTTTCTTGAGATGAAGTCTCACTCTGTCACTCAGGCTAGAGTGCAGTGGTGCGATCTCAGCTCACTGCAACCTCCGCCTCCTAGGTTCAAGCAATTCTCTGCCTCAGCCTCCTGAGTAGCTGGGATTACAGGCATCTGCCACCATGCTTGGCTAATTTTTGTATTTTTAGTACAGATGGGGTTTCACCGTCTTGGCTAGGTTGGTCTTGAACTCCTGACCTGCCACCCTCTTTGGCCTCCCAAAGTGCTGGGATTACAGGCGTGAGCCACTGCACCCGGCCAGGTGAGTTTCTTAATTTCACTTAGAGTTTGTGTCTTCATTTATAAGATGAGCTCAATCAAAGCTGCCTCCCAACATTGCTGTAAAGATGAAACTGCATAGGCTTTGCACATTATCTTGCATATAGCTAGTGCTTCTTTTCTTCATTTCTTCCCTTGATTATAATGAAAAGCATTACATTATAGAAACAATTATGGAAATATATTCCATGTAGCAGCACCAAGTTCAGACCTTTTATGAGGTCTTATGCTATGTTAAGATCAAGAGGCTTGTCAGGTCTCACGCCTGCAATCCCAGCACTTTGGGAGGCTGAGGCGGGTGGATTACTTGAGGTCAGGCATTTGAGACCAGCCTTGCCAATATGGTGAAACCTTGTCTCTACCAAAATTACAAAAATTAGATGGGCGTGGTGGTGGGTGCCTGTAATCCCAGCTACTTGGAGGCTGAGGCAGGAGAATTGCTTGAACCCAGATGGAGGTTGCAGTGAGCTGCTATCACGCCACTGCACTCCAGCCGAGTGACAGGACAAGACTCTGTCTCGAAAAAAAAAAAAAAAAAGGGTTTATACCACCAAAAAACAAAACTGGAAGTCTGAAAGATAATTTTTATTGAGTCTATAAGTTAAAAAATATATTACCCACCCTCCCCACCTCTTCACACACAGGCAAAGTACACTGAAAATAAGAGAAGGAAGCTAAGGTTATATGGGGTGAAAATGGGGATGGGTGCATGGTCAAGAGCAGTTGAGAAAACTGTTTATTGAGGCCTGACTCTGAAACTAAAGATGATAGTTTAAGAGAACATTTTGAGAAATGGGACACACTCACAGGTTGTGTGGTAATGAAAGACCCCCAAACAAGGCATTCCAGGGGCTTTGGTTTTATGACTTACTCTTGTGTTGAAGAGGTGGATGCTCAACCACATAGGGTTGAGGAGCATGTAGTGGAAACAGAGAGCTGTTTCTAGGGAGGATTCTGCAAAGCCTGCTGCCCATCTAACAGTGAAGGAAATTTTTGTTGGTAGTTATTCAAGAAGATATAGAGGAATAGAATTTGAGAGACGACTTAAAAAAGTATGGCAAGATTGCAACCACAGAAGTTAGGGAAGACAAGCAGAATGGAAAAAAGAGAGGATTTGCTTTTGTAACTTTTGATGATCATGCTACAGTTGATAAAACTGTAATTCAGAAATACCACAATATTAATGGGCATAACTGTGAAGAGAAAAAGACCCACTCTAGATGAGAGATGCGGTCTGCTGGATTGCAAAGAGCTCATAGAGGTGGATCTGGCAATTTTATGGGTGTTGGAGGAAACTTTGGAGGTGGAGGAAGTAATTTTGGCTTTAGTAGAAACTTCGGTGGAAGAAAAGGGCTATCTAAGGTGGTGGAGGTGGTGGCAGCAGAGATAGTTACGGAGGAGGTGATGGTGGATGTAATGGATAGTGGCACCTATGATGGTGGTCCTGGTTCTAATGATAGAGGGGGGCTACAGTGGTGGTGGACCAGGATATGGAAATCAAGGTGGTGGATATGGTGGTGGAGGACATGATGGTTACAATAAAGGAAGAAACTCTGGCGGTGGTAACTGCGGTGGTGGTGGGAACAATAACAATTCTGGAAATTATAGCGGACAACAGCAATCAAATTTTGGATTCATGAAAGGGGGTAGTTTTGGTGGAAGCAGTTCAGGTAGTCCCTATGGTAGTGGTTATGGATCTGGGGGAGGCAGTAGTACATATGGTAGCAGAAGTTTCTAAAAACAGCAGAAAGGGGCTACAGTTTTTAGCAGGAGAGAGAGCGAGGAGTTGTCAGGAGAGCTGCAGGTTACTTTGAGACAATCATCCTAAATGCATTAGAGGAATGGTAAAAATCTGCCACAGAAGGAATGATCATCCATAGTCAGAAAAGATACTGCAGCTTAAACAGGAAACCCTTCTTGTGCAGGACCATCACCGCCACAGTTTGCAAAATGTGTAGCTACTAATTAATGCAATGTAGTGCCATTTAGATGTATATTCCTGAAGTCTTTTATCTGTTGTAGCTTTATCTTTCTCTTTTCATTACATCAGGTATATTGTCCTGTAAACTGGGGTAGTGGTAAGAGGAATAAAATATTAAGGCATTTTTAACTTCCAATATTTGTGTAATTCAGTTTTTCTACATTTTAGTACAAAAACTAACAAAACACAGTTTCAAAGGTGTTTCCTTGTGAGTTAACAAGTAAAGAAGATCACTACTAATTACCATTTTGTATGAATTTTGTTAAAGTTAACTGTAAAGAAACAACTGTGACTTACAGTTTAAAGGGAATCTACTCTCCCCATTTCCAAACCATGATTTGAATGGGCACTGACAAGTGAGGAGAATAGATATTTGTATGTTTGCAATGTGTGCTTTAGATATAGGAGTGGGTAATTAAATTGGCATATTTGTGAATTTAATAGCATTAAGAATAACTTCCACTTGACTAGTCTTAAAATAAAAAAAAAGTAAAAAAAAAAAAAAGAATAACTTCAAATGAAAAACAAAAACTCAGAATTAAAAAAAAAAATGGAGAAGAAAAGCCTGACTGCAGTGTCTTCAGCAACCAAAGTCTCCTCTTATGTCACCTGTGCTTTTTATTTTTCTACTGCAGCTATTACTCAAGACATAATTTGTTAGAAAAAAGGCTCAGCACAGACAAAAGACTAATTTCCTTAGATATAAAGAACTCTTGGAAACCATTTTTAAAAACTAGGAAAATATGCAAAAGCCATGAAAACACAGTTCACAGAAAAAGAAATATAAAAGGTCAATAAATATGTGAAGAAATATGTAAATTTTTAAAGTACCATTTTTCAACTATCAGATTGGCAATGATTAAAGTTTGGTCATGCCCAGTATTAGGTAAGACACTGAAAAAAACAATCATATTCTCTGTTGGTGAGAGTACAGGTTGGTGTGACATTTGTGGAGGGTGGTTTAACAAAATCTATCAAACTTTTTAAAAAGAGAAATGAAGTTGCAAACAGTACTTAAAGTATAACCTCATTTACATACAGAGCAAATATATCATATATATCCAAACATACATATATATACTTCTATATTCATAAAAGATTTGTAGAAAGATACAAAAGAAGTATTAATGATAGTTATTGCTAGAATCAGGAGGTAGAGTAATAAATGCATGGACTTATTTTACCTTACCTTTTAAAATATGGTTTGAATGTTTCTTCCTATGTGTTAACAATGACAATAACAAAAACTAGATTGAAAAGGAGGCATAGGAATTAAGAGTACTGATACATTAAACATTTTTTTCTCATTACATTATTTTTGTGAATGATTTTGGTTATTATGTTACATACTAAACCTACATATGATTTATAACACGTAGTATAACAACTCATGCTGATGAGTCCCGAATTCATATCCCAGTCCCTTCTCCCTTGACTTCTCAACTGCTATGTCCAGTTGCCTATTGATGTTCCCACTTGAATGTCTAATAGGCATCTCAAACCAAAATTTCCTTCCCCAAACTTGCTCCATCTGCAGCCTTTACCATTTCAGTAAATGGCAACTTTATTCTTCTAGTTGTTCAGGCCCCAAACCTTACAGTTGTCTTTGTCTTCCCTCCTATGAAACCCAGAGATATAGACCTGAACAAGGAAGGGGTCTGGGATAATAGGGCCAGTAGGTGCTAAAAAATAGCCCTTCCCCTCCTTGCTGCCCTAGTACAGGGAAGTGTCTGCTGAAAGCAAGGGACACATTTGCTAACTCCCACGGAGGTGTCATTAGGTTCTTAGGCATCTGCCAGGAATCTGGCGTGATTCTCACAAATTGCTGTGTCAATGCCATTTTCAGGGCACCATCATCTCTATTTTTTTTTTTTAATACATCCAGAATCTGTCCACTTCTCACTGTATCATCAACCTGTTTTGCCAGGATTACAGCAAAAGCTTCCCTTCCTATCCTTGTCCTCCTGCAATCTGTCATTAATGCAACCATTAGGTGAAATCTTCTAAACCCAAGTTGGATCACATTACTCCTTGCTTAAGAAACTAGCCTATGACATCTTCCTTCACTGATATCAACATCCAAAACTTTCCATGACCAATCAGGCCCCCAGAATCTGGCCTCCTGCTACCCTCATCTTCAGTATGTCCCCTCACTCACTCTGTTCCAGCTGCAACAACCTCCTGCTATAGTTAAACAGCTGCATATCCCCCTCTGGGCCACTGCATCTGTACTTTCTGCTCCCTCTGTCTAGAAAGCTCTTCCAGTTATTCTGCTCAAATATCACCTAATCAGAGGGGCATCCCAGAGCAGCCCATGTAAAATATAAAATAGGCTCTGCCCGCCACCTCACACATATTCCCACTCTCCACCCCAATTATCCTGCTGTCTTCTGCTTCATAGCACAAAACAGATATCAATGGATATCTATTGATTTGCTTATTGTCTATGATTGAAGGGACTTGATGTGAGTTGTTCCTGCTCTATTCTAGAATCATGCCTGTACACAGTAGACACTCAATATTTATTTAATGAATAAAAGAATGAATATAATCACTACTATATTTATTACTATTTGTGGTAGAAACATATTTTTTAAATAGCAATTATTTTTTGAGGGCTTTTTATGTTCTGGGCATTGTTTTGAACATTTTAGCATAAATCCCAAACATCCTTTCTTATAGATGAAAACCCAAAACAAGCAATGTTAATTAACTTGTCCAAGATCACTTAGTAAGTGACAAAGTCAGGATTCTGAACTCAGAATCTGTCACTACTAAAACTCATGCTTTTAGGCACCATCTTACAATTTTCCCCAGTAATTCCATTTAGTTGACTGCCAAACAAAATACTCTTGTCTCTATGTGGAGTAGAGACTAAATAATGGTGACACAGTTGAATAACAAATATTGAATCAGAAACCTAAACCCTTTCTATAGAAGGCGCAACATAGAAATGCAGTGGCTTGAGCGGCGCTGTGAAGCAAGAAGGTATGCTTCCGGGCCTGACCTTTAGACTCTTGCTCTTTTACTATACACACTGCCTGGCATGAGACAGGAGAACACATTTCTAAAATAAATTGCTAATAGATATGTCTAACTTTCTGATCTGTTCTTGTTATGTGAACCATAGCTGCACAGGATAGTAAGTCTCTATTCTAACCTAAACTCCAAAGCGATAGCTAACTTTGATGAGCACTTGCTGTGTGTCAGGCAATACTGGGCACGCATTGCCTCATTGAATTCTCAAAACAACCCAGGCTTGGGCTCCTCCTGTTACTCCCATTTTGCCCAGGATGACACAGAAGGGCAGAGATGATACCCAGCTCTTCCATGGTTACACAGCCTAATGTGGAGGAACTGGGTTTCAAAGGTGGACCAGACTGACTGCCAGAGCCCAAGTGGTGAGGCTTTTCTCTAGTGAATATGGAAAGGGTGCACCATGGCCATAAAATATATGTTTCTTTAACCTTTTATTATAGGAAATTCCAAACATAAACAAAGAATACAGAATAGTATAATGAATTGCTGTATACCTTTCCTGCAGTTTTGGTCAGGGCATAGACAATTTTTTTTTTTTTTTGAGCCAGAGTCTCACTCTGTCACCCAGGCTGGAGTGCAATGGTGCCATCTCAGCTCACCGCAGCCTCCACCTCCCGAGTTCAAGTGATTCTCCTGCCTCAGCCTCCCCAGTAGATGGGCTTACAGGTGCAGACTACCATGCCCAGCTAATTTTTTTATTTTTAGTAGAGATGGAGTTTCACCATGTTGGCCAGGCTGCTCTCAAACTTCTGGCCTCAAGTGATCTGCCTGCCTTGCCCTCCTAAAGTTCTGGGATTACAGGCATGAGCCACCACGCCTGGCTGCACAGGTGATTTTAAGCCGACTCAGGAGCACTTCATGTAAAGCCTGAGATAAGAGGAGGGCCTGCATTGCTGTGCACATCAGGCTGCAACACTTGACCCCAGGCTTGAGTCTGTCACTTAAACTTGGACTTACCTTGCTTAAGTTAAAGAGACCCAATACTAAAATAAAATGGAGTGAACGCTGCTGGCAATTAGGAAAGCTTTAAAATTTCAACCCATACTTTCTTCTATACCAGTCACTTGAAAACACTCTTTCAGACAGAATGATGGAGAGGCCAGACTTATCTACAGCAGGGGTGTCCAATCTTTTGGCTTCCCTGGGCCTCACTGGAAGAATTGTCTTGGGCCACACATAAAATACACTAACACTAATGATAGCTGATGAGCTAAAAAAAAAAAAAAAAGTCGCAAAAAGAACCTCATGATGTTTTAAGAAAGTTTACAAATTTGTGTTAGGCCACATTCAAAGTCGTCCTGGGCCACATGCAGCACTTGGGCCAGGGGTTGGACAAGTGTGATCTGTAGTTTGCCTTGTTTCTTTAATCTAATTCGTAGCTCCTGAATTTTACTATGCATAAAGTATAGCCTTCACTAGAAGTATTAAACATTTTAAATTGTTTTAAACAATATCTCTAAAAAACCTTATTAGGTAACAAATATTTCTTAAACATGATTAATTTCTCTAGACCTCGTAAGATAGGAACTAAAGACAATGAGGAGAAAGAATTGAGATCTCAACAGAATCCATGACAACAATGGAGCTGCCTGGAAATCTTGACAGCTGGAGCCTTTCATTTGCATAACATTGTTTCTTAATTTAATTTTTTCAAGTGGATGAAATGCTTATGAAATTCACTGGGCCAATAATCCTGGATATTTGAATCATTTAGCCAGGAAATAGTAACTCAAGGCAGGTCAGGTTTCTTGTGGCAGTCAAGGTTTGGGGGGCATCTGGTTCCATTACACTGCTAGAGTTCTTCCACCTAAGAAATTATGTGCCTTGGGTTTTATCAAGTTAATTGCTACTGAGGCCCCTAGAGAGGGTGATGGGCATACTTGTGGGGTCCTTGAAGCAAATAATTTTCTAAAGTGTTAGTTTTTAGAGAGAAAGAAGAAAGTAATTTTTAGAAGGAATCCACTGTAATCACCCTGGTCAAAGTCATGGTCATCATCTGTAGCCTGGTTTGCCTTGCTTTTGCTTTTGTTCCCTTGCAATTTTGACTCAACAGAGAAACCAAAGAGATCCTTTTAAAACAAAAGTCACATCACGTCAGTCTGTTTCCTCAAAACCCTCCTAATAGTTTCCTATTTTGTTCAGAGTGAAAGTCCCCGTGAGAACCTCGCTCCCTCCATAACACGTGAGGAATCACCCCCAGCTACTCTCTCCTCTCCACTCTGCTCCAGCCACGTTGGCTTCTTTCCTGTTCTGTGGACATGCCAAGCATGTGCTCCCCCAGGGACTTTGCACTTCTGCCCAAAACACTCCTCTGTCAGATATCAACATGCGTAGCTCTTAAGGTCTCTGTACAAATATGAGATTCTATGCTATGTAAAGTAGCATCCTGCCAGGTACAGCAGCTCATGCCTGATATCCCAGCTCCTTAGGAGGTTCAGACAGGAGGATCACTTGAACCCTGGAGTTTGAGACCAGCCTGGGCAATGTAGTGAGACTACACCTCTTAAATAAATAAATAAATAAAGCACCTTGTTTGCCACTTCAATACTTTCTATCTCCCTGATCCCATTTTACTTTCTCTGTAGCACGTGCAGCATTTATTACCAGCTGTCATGTGAGATATTTCCTTGCCTGTTGTCTCCCTAGACTGGATACTCTGCAAGGGCAGAAGTGGGGTTTTGTTCACTGCAATATCTCCAGCTACTCAAACAGTGCTTAGCACTATTCACAGTCAGTGTATGTTGGATGAAAGGATGATGTTAATAATGATGTTATATGATGTTAGTAATGATGATGATGAAGCTAGCTCATGGCACATATGTGCCAGGCACTGTTCTAATTGTGGTACATCCATTAACTCATGCCATCTCCACAATGGCCCTATATTGAGGTACTGCTATTTGCATATCATGGGTAGGGACACTAAGACATAAGGGGTGAGGTATTTGGTTAAGATCGCACAATAAACAATTAAATAAATTAACAAGTTTGAAAGTGTCTTTGAGATGCTTAACAGCTTTCCTTTAACTTACAGGTGGGGAAACCATGTCCAGGTGAGTTGCTAGTGAAAAGAATGGCAGCTGGGACCTCCACTTGATGTATCTTTCCTGGGCCTCTGTCAGCTGCAGAACTACCAAAGCCCACCTCTTTTAAATGCTATCACCACCCTGTCTTTATACAGCCAGCAACCCATAGACTTTAGCAGAGTATACAATAAGCACTCAACAAATACACTGCGGAAAAAAAAAAAGAATGAGAGATGATAGAGTTTTTGGAAGCCAAGAAACTCTTCTCAGATTAGTAGCAGGCTTGGCAAAGCAGTCAAACCCACTTTTCTGGGGCCTGAGAATTCTATCTGAGATAACCCTCCACAAAGGACTCTCTAGGGGCCTTAGTGCTATGTTTGTGAGTGCTCAGCATTGTGGTAACTTCCCCAGGCACAGTAGATGGTTGGGTAGGGATTCTAGCAAGCAACCTGTACTAAGGGCCAACTGGCATGCAGCTTTATACGTAAAAATATTCCACTATTCACCCACCTTTTCCACAGCAAGTCCATCTCTGGGAACAAAGACTGATGCACATTTTACCCTGATTTCACTGGACTCAAAATGCATGTGTGTATAAGTGTGTAAGGGGTGTGTTGGTGGGTGTCAGAGGATGTGTGAGTGGGTATCAGCAGGTGTGCTGTATGTGGGGAGACAGGAAGTGAAGGGAGGGCTCCACACATAGAGTCAGCTCTGGATACTCCCAATCCTTGTGTGATGGCCTTGCCTCCTCTCTCCTTGCCTGAACTCCTCTGTATGTCGATTAATGAAACACTCCTCTCTTCTCTCCAAAATCTCCATGTCAATTTTTCATCAGAACAACACTGAAGAAGTGCTTATGTACATATGGTATTAAGTGAAATGTCATAACTACAGTTAAACAAAGAAACCCAGCCCCTTCCCATTCTTCCTGGTGTCCTGCCCCTAGGTTTTACTAAGCAAAGAAGCGTCCCAACACCATCTTTGTGGCCTTGAACCAAGTGCTCACAATTCAGCAGCACCAAGGACCACGTGAGTGTATCAGGCAGGTGAGCTGGCTGTTGCTGGGTGTGGCTGCCAGTCAGCAGGATTCCTAGGGAGCAGCTGCTGATGGCCAACTCTTACTAGGCCACAATGTGAGACAGAGTGATGGGTGCACTTCCCACCATGGTCGCTCCCATGAAGAGTTTGGGGATGATCACTCTGAGCTGTTGCATTTACCTTCAATTACTGGGATGTGGAGAGGAAGCTTTACTGGTGATAAACTAACTCTTCTTTCCTCCCCTCCCGGATCTCACCCAGTATAAGAATGAGAGCCTCAGATTTCCTTGGAGACCCTGTTTTCAAGTCCAGGCAGAAGGTCACAGCTGCAGCTCTGCATGTGCTCATCTTGCTCTCATAAGTTTATGTTTAAACATCCTGCCAGTTTTTAACTGTGGGATTCAATTAGCCATAGGTTCACCACTTGTATATTGCTATCTCTAATCAAATCTCTTAAACTGAAGTGTATCCTTTGAATTTTAAAGACTTAAGCTTTATAACAAGAATTTATTAGGAACACTGTGGTAAGAGCTTTAGGTGCATTATCTCTTTTCATTTGCCCTCATTTTACAGATGGGGAAACTGAGGCTCAAGACAGGGAAGTCATATGTCTGAGATCACCAGCAGATGAAGCCAGGACTAGAAGGTGAGGCGGTCTCTCTCCACAGCCTGCGCCTTCAACCATGGACTACTTTCATTACCACTCATCACTGTGTTACTATGGTTACATTTTAAGAGCAGTCTAGTTTTAAGAATGCTTAGGTTCTTTGTGTAACAGATGAAGCTGCCCATGGCATCTCACTTACAGCTAAGTGGAGTGGACTCTTGGTAGCACCAGAATCTGATTCTTCAAATCCACTGTTTGTTCTTTCCAAAAGCTGTGGAGACAAAAAGCAAACAACAGTACGTGAGTCCAAATCTTGCAAAATGTTGGCATAAATGAGAAAAGAGGTTTCAGAAACTTGGGAAGTTATGTAATTTACCAGTAATATAAAAATCTGATATAACATATCTAAAACAATATGCTAACAGAATATTTAAACTTCTAGATCACCTCAGCACTTGAATCCAGAAAAATAATTCATGTCATAGCCATATTCTCTTAGCGAATTGATAATAATGAAAAAAAAAGACTCAGTATTGATTCTATTATCAAACACACATTTACTGCAGATAGTGTGGATAGTGTTGAAAAAGATAAGGCTCCTGCTCTCATGAAGCTTACATTTTAGAAAAACGAAACACAGATAAATATACAAATAAGAAAACATTTGGAAGTGATTCATGCTATAATGAGAATAAAACACAGGGATGTGATATGGAGTGACTGACAGGCTAGTTTATAGCAGATGGTCAGGCAAGGCCTTCTCTAAGGAAGTGACACTTCAAATGAATCCTAAATAAGAAGAATAATGAAACCAGATAAAGGAGTGGCAGGAGAGTATTTGGGAAGAGGAAATAGTCAATGATATGCATCAGGAGAGGACAAACATGGTAAGATAAAGGAATGGAAAGACCAGTGTGACTACGACATGGGGTTAGTGAGGGTGGCAGGAAAATGACATTCTCACAGACCCTTGGTGGGAGAACAAATTGTTAAAACCTTTCTGGTTCCCTAGCAAGCAGACTCAGAGAGGGAAAAAACCTTCTCGGCAATTTGTGCATATCTTTTGACTCTTGGATTTCATTCCTAATAAATAATTAGACGAGTGCACAATGGTGCATATGTAAGAAAATTGATTCATACAACAAATACTCAATGAATGATTACCATGTGCCCGACACTGTTCCCTGTACTAATTCAATAATAAGCCAAGTATTAAAAATCCATGCACTGATATTCCTATAATAAACCAAGTATTAAAAATCTGTTTTCCTATTGTGGAAGGGACATACAATAAAAGAAAGAAGTTACATAGTTTATTAGAAAGTGCAGCCAGGCATGGTGGCTCGTGCCTGTAATCCCAGCACTTTGGGAGGCTGAGGCGGGAGGATCAGGAGGTCAAGAGATCCAGACCATCCTGGCTAACACGGTGAAACCCCGTCTCTACTAAAAATACAAAAATTAACTGGGTGTGGTGGTGCATGCCTGTAATCCCAGCTACTCAGGAGGCTGAGGCAGGAGAATCGCTTGAACCAAGGAGTTGGAGGTTGCAGTGGAGCCAAGATCGTGCCACTGCACTCTAGCATGGCAACAGAGCAAGACTCCGTCAAGCAAGCAAGCACGCGAGAGCAAGGTGCTATGGCAGAGAAGGAAGGCTTAACGAGCTCGAGGGGAGATTACTTTGTAACTTTATATAGGGTGATTAGGGAAAGCCTCACTGAGCAGGTGATGGCCAAATAAAGTCTTGAGGGAGATGAGGGTGCCTTGGGAATATCTGGGAGAAGAGCGTTCTAAGCAGAGGGGCCAGCAGCTGCCAAGATGCTTACAGACAGGTGTGCTTATAAGGAGGCTGGAGACAAGTGAGCGAGGGTGAGAATGGCAGGACAGAAATCAGAGAGATGGTGGCTGTGGGGTGGGGTGTCAAAGAGAGCCTTGTGGGTTGTTGTCAGAATTTTGATTTTTATCTTGAGTGAGGTGGAAATTCAGTGGAGTGTTCTGAGCAGAAGAGTGACATGATCGCTTAGGCTCTAAGGAGACAAAGGTGGGAGCACAGAGACAATTTAGGAGTTGGGGCAATCGTCCAAGAGAAAATAACAGTGGCTTGGACCAGCAAGAAGCAGTGGAGATGGGAGAAACAGTTGGATTGTAGATATTTTTAAAGGTAAAATCAATGAATGTAAGAGAAAGAGAGAAGACAAGGATGACGCCCAGTTTTTGTCCTAAGCAAATGAAAGGATAAAGGTACCATGACCTGAGATGAAGAAGGCTGTGAGTGGGATATATTCAGTGGAAACGAGCAGAAGTTCAGTTTTAGACCTGTGAAGTTTGAGATGTTTATACAGCATCTAAAAGTACATCTTGGCAGGTGTGGTGGCTCATGTCTATAATCCCAGCACTTTGGGAGACTGACGTGGGAGAATCACTTGAGCTCAGGAGTTCCAGACCAGGCTGGGCAAGATGGTGAAGCTCCGTCTTTACAAAAAATACAAAAATTAACCAAGTATGGCAGTGCACACCTGTAGACCCAGCTACTGAGGTGGAAGGATGGCTTGAGTCCAGAAGGTGGGGGTTGCAGTGAGCTGAGATTGTACCACTGCGTTCTGGCCTGGGCAACAGAGCCAGAGCCTGTCTTAATGAAAAAATACATCTTACCCAGAAAGTTGCTGGATACATGGGTTTGGAGTTCCGGGTATTTAAAGCCATAAGATTGGATGAGATGAACAAAGGAGTACACAAAGAAGAGAGTGGGTCCCAGGACTGATGCCTGGGGCACCCACCACTAAGAGCTAAAGACATGAGGAGGAACCAATAGGAAGCCTCAGACTGAGCAGGGGAGCTAAAAGGAAAACAAGGAGAGCATGAGGTTCTGGAACCAAGTGAAGAAGGCGTTTTATGAAGAGAATGAGCAGTCATGTCAAGTGTCATGACAGATCAAGGAAAATAAGGCCTGATCATTTTTTTTTTAAAGAGACAGGGTCTCACTCTGTCACCCAGGCTGGAGCGCAGTGGTATGACATCGGCCCACTGCAGCTTCAACCTCCCAGGCCCAAGGGATTCTCCCACTCTGCCTCCCGAGTAGCTGGGACTAATGCCTGGCTAATTAAAAAAAAATGTTTTTTTTAGAGACAGGGTCTCACTAAGTTGCCCAGGCTGGTCTCAAACTCTTTCACTCAAGCAATCCTGCCACGCTGGCCTCCCAGATTGCTGAGATTACACAGGTGTAAGCCAGGCCTGAGAACTGATCTCTGAGTTTAGCAACATGAGGTCTGAGAACTGACCATTGTGTTTAGCAAAACAGAGGAGGCTATTAGTGACTCTGATAACAGCCACTTATTAAGACATTGTTTATGTGAAAAAACAGAAAAAAAATAACTAGTAATAGTAATATATGAAATAGATTATAGTGGTATATATTACCCTTCCAGATAAATTGTTCCCCTTTATCTTGCTTTGAAACTCCTTTTTATTTTTTTAAATAGAGACAGGGTCTCACTCTGCCACCCCGGCTGGAGTGCGGTGGTGTTAGCATAGCTCACTGCAGCCTTGAACTCCTAGGCTCAAGCAATCCTCCCACCTTAGCCTCCAGGCTGGAGTGCGGTGGTGTTAGCATAGCTCACTGCAGCCTTGAACTCCTAAGCTCAAGCAATCCTCCCACCTTAGCCTCCAGAGTAGCTGGGACTACAAGCACAAGTCACCATATGCCTGACTCTTGAAGCTTTTCTTTCTATAGTGACACATCCAAAAGGAATACAAGTCCAGTATCCAAAGCCTTGATGTGAGCCATGGTGGTCGTCAATATCCAACTCCACCTTCCTGATTGGAGGGCCTGGGCTGCCCTACATTAGAGAGGCTGGACAGCTAAACATCACATTTCCTAGATTCCCTTGAGCTAGAGCTCCAGATTTGATTTCAGCTCTGCCACTTAGACGCATAAACTTTTCTTTTTCTTTACTGCCTCTTTGATGAGGTCCTTATTAAAAATAAGGTATCCAAAATGATTTGATCTTTATGGAATAAACACATTTAAAAGCTTATGCAGCAGGATTATTTTCCTCTGTGGTAGCTTTCTTTTCTGCTGGCTTCTTTTAAGCTGCTGTTTTCTCGGTAGCTGCTGCCTTTTTTCCCACCAGAGGTTTCTGCTGCTTCTTAACACCAACAGCCTTTTGTTCCTCTCTTTCCTACCACAGGCTTCTTCCTGCAACCCCCTTCTCACCTGACTAAGCCTCTAGTGCTGCTACTGCTGCTGCTACCTTATCCCCCAGAGTGTGTGGTTCTTGCCCTGGCAAAGAATGGTGGCCTGATACACGGCGTTTGGGTATGGGTTTAGCTTCCACATGATTTTCAGCTTTTTCAGTGGGTTCTTCGGGACTCTGCAATGAATCTGCTTGCCTGCTGCTTCAAGGGCTCTTTGGATCTCTAGGCTTTACAAGATTTTGCTAAGGTCTGTATTGCTCACCTTGTGCGTGGAAAGATTATAGTTACTCTTGAGGGAAGCAGCTTTATGCCTAGTGCCACACAATTCATCTAACTTCCAGAAAGCACTTTCAGTCCAGTGCAGAAACATCCCACATGCCCACCAGGAGCAAGTGTCAAAATGTTCAGTTTGCTTACATCAAGCAGAGTACTTCCAGGGATGTTTCTGAAGGCCTTCATGATACCATTATCCTCATTATAGATGATGCAGGGTATCCTGTGTCAGATACGATGATGGGTTCTCAATTTGTCCTTGCCTGCTCTTATTTGCTGAGAGGCATAGACCTTTTTCATATCATTCCAGGTTTTAAGTTTCTTATGAAGCAAAACAGCCTCCTGGTTCTTCTTGTAGCCTTCAACTTTATCTTCAACCACCAAAGGAAGTTCGGGAATTTCCTCAATACAATGACCTTTAGACACGACCAGCATTGGTGAGGCTGAGGCAGCGACAATGGAGCAAATGGCATATCGTTTTTGGGTTGTGTTCATTCTACAGTGCCAATGGCGTCAGGTTTTTGTTGGTGCAAACAAGCAGGCTTCACAACCCATATTTCCAAAATCACCCTACCCAGAATGGTGAGTCCCATGACCTCAGACTCTGGGTATCAGGGCCACAGCCCTGTCAGTACCCTAAAACTTCTCTTCCTGCCATGCCATGTGCTCATCCCCTGAAAGCAGTAGACTCCAAAAAGGGAGAGTTCTCTGGCAAAAATGTCATTTTGCCTGCTGTGTTCAAGCTTCCCTTTTAACCAGATATTGTGAACTTTGTTCACATCAACTTGTACAAAAACAACAAACGGCCCTACACTGCCCATGAATCAGCAGGTCATGAGAACACCTCATGGCCTTTAGAAGAAAGAGGTGAGGCAGAGAAAATCTGTGATTTCCAATGGTGAGCATAGTCATGAAGACTTTGTCTTTTAGCTTCCGGTATACAGGCCATGAGTTTAGTGAGGATACAGACGCAAGACACAGGGATGCAGGACGTTCATTTTTTTTTGGCAGTATGAATCAAGCCAAAAAGCTGTGTGACTCTTGAGGCAATATTAGTGGGGGTGACAAGGCTATCCCCAAACATCAGCTACGGTGAAGTGTCTACGGAATCAGTCATTCCAGTGGCTGAGTTCTGATTCCTTATCTTCCTGATCATGGGACAGAGGCAGCCCCCGACAGTCCAGTTCATCAGTTCAGGCTTATTTCTGGAGGCCCACCTAAAGGCCACTCTTATAGATCTTCCAATAATTTTGCAAACACTGATTTTTAAAAATCAAACTTTTTTGCTTAAAATAACTAGAGTGGTTTCTGAGTCCTGCAAATGAATCCTGACTAAGAGCAATACAAGTGGTTTTTTTAAAAAAAGTTATTATTATTTTTATTTTTGTAGAGACAGGATCTCACTATGTTGCCCAGGCTGGTCTCAAACTCTGGCCTCAAGCAATTCTTCTGCCTCAGCCTCCCAAAGTGCTGGGATTACAAGTGTGAGCCACCATACCTAGCCTATAATATTAATACAAGTTCGTATAGATGTTTTCCTAATGGGTATGGAGAAGGGGAAATTATAGCACACAAAACACTGGAAAGCAAAACTTCCTAAAAATCTGCTTTACCCATTTTTCTCCCTGTAAGTCCCAAGCTTATCAAGCGGAAAACACATTTTAAAGCCATAGTGCTGAATGACACTATTTTCATTTTTTAAAAAAAGCCGGCCAGGTGGGTGGCTCATGCCTATAATCCCAACCCTTTGGGAGGCTGAAGCAGGTGGATCACCAGGTCAGGAGATCGAGACCATCCTGGCCAACATGGTGAAACCCTGTCTCTACTAAAATACAAAAAATTAGCCAGGCATGGTGATGTGCACCTGTAGTCCCAGCTACTTGGGAGGCTGAGGCAGGGGAATCACTTGAACCCGGGAGGTAGAGGTTGCAGTGAGCTGAGACCGCGCCATTGCACTCCAGCCTGGGTGACAGAGCAAGACTCTGTCTCAAAAAAAAAAAAAAAAAAAAAAAGATAGAGTGACATGACTACATATACAGGAAAACAAAAAGCCTAGATATAGAAATATATACCTTAAAATATTTAACACAATATCCTAAAAGTGATGTTATAGAAGATTTTTATTTTCTTCGTTATATTTCCAGTGAATGTGTATTGTTCTGTTTGTGTGTGTGTTTTGTTTTAAGAGACAGGGTCTTGCTACATTGCCTAGGCTGGAGTGCAGAGCATAAGTGCAATAATAGCACAATAGAGCCCCAAACTCCTGGGCTAAAGCAATCCTCTTGCCTCAGCCTCCTGGGTAGCTAGGACTATGGGGCATACCACCACACTCAGCTAAGTATTGTTTTGTAATCAGAAAAACACTAAAGCGATTTCTATTTGGAAAAATTAACCTTTCATTTAATTTAATAATGTCCACAGACTCTTAAATAGATTCAGAACTCCTTTCTAGTCAATACATGTGGAACAAAATGCTATGATGTTAGGATTTTTTTTGGTAAATCAAATAACAATGTAAAAATTACCATCTAAAAGCATGTAATTTCAAATTTGCAAATAATACAATGCATATAATTATATTGGAAGTATGAGATACTTTGTGTTTGTTTCTTATTAGTATAAAAATACAATCTGGAAATTAAACAATCTAGTATCTTAGAATAATGAGAATGAATTTAATTTTAACTTCAAAGCAAATAACTTTAAAACCAATCTCTGTTTCACAGTTGAAATAAAAGTAGCCCTAACTGCTTGATAAGGCTAGAAAACAGCTGTTCTTTGCTTTGTTTTGCAACATTATCACCTGCAAGACTTCCTGGAATTGACAGTCTGTACCAACCCCAAATCCTGTCCTAGAATAAACTTTTAGTCAAAAGAACACAGAATCATTTCCCCTACTATCACAAATATGACAAACAGGGACTAGAAGACAATATACTGTGACATTTTTGAGAGTGTTCCAGGACAATAGTTGTAAACCAGGTCATTATCAGAAGAGACATGATCGTGATCAGATTCTTGATTTAAATCCACTCTGGCTGCAGAGTGGAAAATGAACTACAGTGGTGCTGCGGGTCGGTACTGCTACCCTAGAAAAAGGAGGCGTGGTAGGATATTTCAACTGTGGGATTTCTAAATCGTGAATTAATAAGTCAGTGAGAACTCATGGTGGCCTGAACTACAGAAGAAGTTATAGAAATGGAAGTGTCACTCTTTTATTCATTAATTCAGTTATTATTTACGATCCCTGTGCCAGGCACTGAGATTACAGCTCTAATGCAGTCCCCAAATAGAGCTTAGAGACATAGAGCTTATAGTTTAGAAGGTGGAATGGACACAACTCATTGACTGAACATTGGAAGGTGGGGAAAGAGGAGTCAAGGATGACTCTGAATTTTCTAGCTTTAGTAATGGGGTGAATGGTGATGCCTTCTTCATAAGAAACAAAGGGAAGAAGCAAGATGAAAGTAGAGAGAGATGCATTGAGTTTTGGTTTTAACGCTGCTGGGACATTCAAGGGGAGGTGTCTAGTGGAGGTATCTAAGGTGTCAGGCTTTAGAAGAGAGATAGGGGGTAGTTATGGATTTGGGAATCATCATCAATGGCTGATGCATGAAGCCTCCACAGTAAATGAGGCCACCGAGAGTGAATGTCTAATGAGAGACGGGAAAAGGCCTAAGATATAACCCTCAGGAACCTCAATTAGTTATAACCTTCTTGTAAGAATATTCCCATTTAATACATCTTCATGGTTATCATCAACATTTACAAAATCCATGCCTTCACATGCTAGTTTTCATGCTGAACTACATTCATAAATCCAATGTACATATCCAGTATGTCGCCATGGACTTCTATTGACACAATAAAATTTGCACTAATTCTAAGGACTGACTTGATCCTCTGCCTTAAAAAAAAAACTATTAAAATGTCTACCTTAATAATAAGACCTTCATCCGGACTACCTAATCTTATTTTTTATCATCTCCAAAACCCCCAAATTGCTTCTTTTCTCAACTGATTAATCATTCACGAAGCTTCTACCTAGAGTCCAGCACTGCTTGACCCCACTTCTTCCCCATAGCCCCCACCTACCACCATCTGTTTACCAGGACTCTGTTTGGGTGAAAATAATCATATTTCAGGTTAACATCTCAACCTCAAACTCCTACTGAGAAGTGAAGATGGGTGCCTGAAGAGCATATGAAGAAAAAGAAGGTGGTACAAACACGCAAGCCAACTTTTCAGCTGTCTTATCTGTAACGTGAACTCTCTGGTTCACTTGGGGGAATGGCTGAGATGCAAGTGGAGTCTTTGGTCCGTTAATATTATTGCATTTGAAATTACAATAATCCACAGGGCAGTTTCTCAATCTGGAGGCATTTCCACAGGATTGGAGGACTCACACAAATAGCATTTCAATGCTTTGGATTTAAAAGCAGCAAAAGCAATAGAAGGTTAAATTTAAGCCTCTTCTACAAAGTGAATCTGTGATAAGAAAATCAAGAACAAATAGGAACTCAGTGGTAAGCCAACTGGCTGCTGAGTTAACAAAACAGTAATCTTATCATCCAAATTTGTGAGGGAACACATAAATATAACATTTGAGTTGGAAACTCAAGCTTTATAAATAGCATAGATTATGACAGACTATGTGAAAACATGGCAGGGAAAAATCCAGGGGCCCCCAAGAGACCTCAAGCTAATCTACACCAGTTTTAAAATGTAAGAAAATAGAAAGTATGACTCAGGCTGCAAAAAGAGAAAAGTCTAGCTGGAGTGTCTGAGGTAAGCCTCTCTCTCGTTGCTTCTGGTGAGACTCTAAACTACACACTGGTTTCCACAAATTAGGAGGGATGGGAGAAGCTAGAAAACCAATCAGAAAATATCCATGGGACCCACGTAAAGGAGGTTCTCTGACGAGAGGTTAAAAATGGATTTATCTTTTAGCAGTGAAGACTGAGAAGACATTTATGGATCTTCAAGTCTGTGAAGGGGTGGAAGCAGACCAGGGCCCCTGGAAAGTTGGCACCTCTGTCACGAATTCTCTTTCACATTCTGCTTGTCTATGCTGAAGAATGAAAAGCTGTTCAGGCAACCTCAGGGCCACTTCTGAGTCAACTGTGCAGCCGGTGCTGGTCAGGCTATGATCTGGCCTTGGCTCAGCCCAGAACGGGGGGCTGGGTCTGCAGAAGTTCCAGACCACCAGCCTGTGTCAATACCCTCCCTTCAGAGGATCCTAGGGACCTGGTTTGAGCTTGGGAGATCCCGTAGGTCTTTTGATCTCAGATGTTCCAAACCATGCTGGACCGCTATGGACCCCTGACCTTACTGTATATCCACAAAGAACCTCAGGCTCAGCCCCAAATAAACTCTCATCTCCAAGGTGGCATATCTGTAGCAGCCGTGACCATCTCTTTTTCATAATTCAACTCACATCCTTCACAGCTATTAGAAGAAGCTGTGTTGCCTGAAATTGTTCTTAACAACAATAACCAGAAACTCAGTAGTTTCTAGAAATGTATGAGTCAAGTCTAATTTAATTTCTGTCTCTCCCCACTCCAATTCCATAAGCAAGGAACTATTAACTTTCTATAGGTGTGTAAGTCAAGGTGTATGCAGCTTTATTTACTTAGAGTCTCGCTCTGTCACCTAGGCTGGAGTAGAGTGGTGCTATCTCAGCTCACTGCAACCTCCACCTCCTGGCTTCAAGTGATTCTCCTGCCTCAGCCTCCCGAGTAGCTGGTATTACAGGCACCCACCACCATGCCTGGCTAATTTTTGTATTTTTAGCAGAGACAGCGTTTCACCATGTTGGTCAGGCTGGTCTTGAACTCTTAACCTCAAATAATCCATCCATCTCAGCCTCCCAAAGTGCTGGGATTACAAGTGGTCTATGGAACTTTAAAAGGTGATAACACAAATTAAGGAGGGTGCTACTGAAAGCTTAGCTACGTTAAGTTTCCATTTCTTCTTGGGAGTAGATTTTGATGACTCTGCTTATCTCTTCCCTCCAGGAAATCATCAGTTCCTGGTGATTTCCTCGCCAATTAAAAGGCAGAAGAGCCTGTAGTATGTGTAAGGAATGTCTAATGAAATCCATGGTGAAGATAGATCTGAACACAATATGCAAAATGGATGGCATTTAAAACTACCTTGCAAGAGCCCTAAAAATATTCATACACTTTTGACCTAGTAAACCTACTTCAGAGACTCTATCCTGATAAAGTTTTAAGCCCAAAGCCATTTAATAATGAAAGAGTATAAACAACCTAAATTGCAGAATGGCTAAGTTATGGTTGATCTAATGATTAAATATTATTTAGCCATTAAAAATGTTTACCAAGAGTTTTTAATGGCACTGGGAAAGGATTATGTCATGATATGTTATGCAAAAAATCAGCATGCAGAATTCCACATTCAATGTTACCTAATAGATGTAAAAAATAAAATACATGGATAAGGAAACTTGAAGGAAATACACCAAAACATTCACATGAGTGGAGGTGGTGAAACCATGGGTGTTTTAATTTCTTGTTTCTGCTTTTTTACATATTCTAAATTTCTGTAACAAATAAACATTACTAAAGAATAAGATAAATTTCTATTGAAAAGTGAAGTGGTTGAATCAGATGATTTCCAAGGTCCCTTTAGCTGTATTCTACACCATATCCATAAAAATGTAAGGGGTTGATGTTTTTATGACTAGTGTAGCTTTATTAAAGCAATAATACCATCTGGCCAGTATTACTGTTGGTTGAGTGCATTACTTCATGGCCATTAAACTGCAAATTCCTTAGAGGCAGGGACTACCCATACTATGTAGTAGGGATTCAATAAATGTTTATAGAACTGTATTTAAATTTGGCAAGTGAATGAGACCGCATTAGTGGAATTAATTATAGGGTGATAACACATTTGCTTGCTTGCTTTGACACTGCAGAATTACCAAAAACATTGCAGGTTATCTTATATTTTGGATAGATTTTCCCTTATAAAAACAATTTGAAGCTGGATGCAGTGGCTCATGCCTATAATCTCAGCACTTTGAGAGGCCAATGAGGGAAGATCCCTTGAGCCCATGAGTTTGAGACCAGCCTCGGCAACATAGTGTTGTCTGCAAAAACAACAGAAATACACAATTAGCCAAATATGGTGGTCGTGCCTATAGTCCCAGCTACTCAGGAGGCTGAGGTGGGAGGATCACTTGAGCCCAGGAGGTTGAGGCTGCAGAGAACCATGATCACACTACTGTACTCCAGCCTGGGCAACAAGGTGAGACTTTGTCTTAAAAAAAAAAAAATTGAATGAATAGTCATTGCTATATTTTAAGAACCAGGGGTTTGAGATTGGGAGGAGGGATGAGTAGGCAGAGCACAAAAGACTTAGAGTAGTGAACACCCTCTGAATGGTACTATGATGATGAATACCTGGCATTATACATTTTTCCAAACCCGCAGAATGTATACACCAAGAGTGGACCTTGAGGTCAACTCTGGGACTCTGAGTGCTTATGATGTGTCACTGTAGGTCTGTCACTTGTAAGGAATGTACTCTCTGGTAGAGGATGATGACAATTGGGGAAGCTGTGCATGGGGTGGGAGGGGAGCGGGGAGCATATGGAAAATTTCTGAGATGGAGTCTCGCTCTGTTGCCAGGCTGGAGTGCACTGGTGTGATCTCGGCTCACTGCAACCTCCCCCTCCCGGGTTCAAGCGATTCTCCTGCTTCAGCCTCCCACGTAGCTGGGACTACAGGTGCACGCCACCACACCCAGCTAATTTTTGTATTTTTAGTAGAGACGGGGTTTCACGACGTTGGTCAGGATGGTCTCGATCTCTTGCCCTTGTGATCTGCCTGCCTCAGCCTCCCAAAGAGCTGGGACTACAGGTGTGAATCACCACACCTGGCCCCTCTGCTCCTTCTTCTATTCAATTTTTCTGTAAACCTAAAACTGCCCTTAAAAAAATAAAATTCTTATAAAAACACCGACCAATCAGCAAAACAAGCAAACAAATAAACAAATCTGACCTTTCACAGAACATGAGTAACTGAAAAATGCTCTAGGATAAGTATGACTTTCTAAACCATAATGTCAGTTTACTGCTACAAGGTGATGAAATCACTTATCATGAGGTGACCCTTGGGTTGTCCACATTTCAGGGGTCATAAGCAAGTAAAGAATATTAAACAAAATTAAATTTTTATATAATTGATGGACCAATACTATGAAAAAGGTGAGATACCAGTAAAAGAATTCCAAACATGTTTTCTGGTTGTAAAATACCTAAATCAGTCCAGAAAAGGCCAGATCATGTGTTTTTGAAATAATAAGACAGTGTGATTCCTTTCATCTCACCATAGCTGTTCCAGATGAGAAAGAGTATTAAGATTAATGCATACAAAATGAAGCCACTATCATTAGGGATAAGGCATGGTGGTTACTGAAAACATAAGGAGTGATCCAAGGCTGGAAGAAACCAAAAGTGATTACAGAGGCGATAAGGGTTTTAACTTACTTGAAAGTATTGCAAAAAATTGCTGCAGAAGCCATTCCAAATGTGAAAAAAAAAATAATCAAAGTGTTCCCACATTATTTTGGAGGTCCCACAGCAGCTTTGGGTTAAAATGATTTAAGTAGTGGGAGAATTCTCAAATTCAATTTTTCCCAAGCAAAATAAAAATATAAAATTACTCTCTCTGGGTTAAACAGAATTATCATACTTCACCTTAATAAAGAAATATTCTGTCTGGTGCCAATATTTTCCTGTAACTGAATTTGGCTTCATTCTTTTGTGTGGGTAGTGAACTAAAAGAGGGAAGGAGTGTTTATGTCTTGGAGACAGGATAGAGAAGAGAGACAGTTGGAAAAAGTGCCAGAGAAAATCTGAGGGAACAGCCACCAGCACATTCCAGAAGCACCAACCTCAGATACAAGGTGAATGCCTTGGTTGCTGATACCAGCAAAATACACCTTGGATGCACCCTTAATACATCTGCTTGGATATGATTATGAGTGCTGCAAGTTCATTTGGATCTGACAGTAATTGTTGCAAGGAAATTTCAGTAAAACGAGATGCTTTGGCTATTCCCTTGATATTCATATTAAGGGAACTGGCTTAGACCATACCTACTTCCGAATTTTGCAGAGTATATAATATATCCAGCAGTAAGTTGGATATACTGTATTCTATCAGTGGAACAGGCACTTGATTTTCTTACATGCTTTTTTTCTTTTTGGATCCCCACATTACATGTGTGTGGTGGTGAGCGTGTGTGTGTGAAGAGTCAGGGGACAGGGGGACAAAAATGAAAGGTCTGTGTTAATCAGCCATTATCATATCACTATATCACTCATGGGTAGCATAAGTATAGGATGCGAGAGAGTTAGAAGGGTAAATATCAAGAGGTTATTGATAGATTCCCCATTGTTAAGAAAAAATAATCCTAAACTTGTAAAAATAGGCAAAGACAATAATTTCATGTCCTTTCAAAAGCATTGTTTAACAGGCCCACCCAGGCCAGGTGCGGTGGCTCCATCTATAATCCCAGCACTTTGGGAGTCTGAGACGGGTGGATCATGGGATCAGGAGTTTGAGACAAGCCTGGCCAATATAGTGAAACCCCATCTCTACTAAAAATACAAAAATTAGCCAGGTGTGGTGGCATGCGCCTATTGTCCCAGCTATAGGGGAGGCTGAGGCACGAGAATCGCTTGAACCCATGAGGTGGAGGTTTCAGTAAGGCAAGATTGCAGCACTGACTCCATCCTGGGTGACAGAGCGAGACTCCATCTCAAAAACCAAAAAATAAAAAACAGGCCCACCCAACAATTAATTTTTTTAGTATAATGTTAATTAAGGGCAATTTCTCTGTGAAAATTACATGTTAACTTGTAGATTTGTTTCCAGCGGAGGCAAGACTTTTTTCTTTCTTTCTTTCTTTTTTTTGAGACAGACTGTCACTCTGTCTCCCAGGCTGGAGTGCAGTGGCACCATCTCAGCTCACTGCAACCTCTGCCTCCCAGGCTCAAGTGATTATCCTGCCTCAGCCTCCCAGGTAGCTAGGACTACAGGTATGCACCTCCATGCCCGGTTGATTTTTATATTTTTGAGTACAGTCGGGGTTTCACCATGTTGGCCAGGCTGGTCTCAAACTCCTGGCCTCAAGTGACCTGCCCTCCTTGGTCTCTCAAGGTGCTGGAATTACAGGCATGAGACACTGTGCCCGGCCTATTTCCAGCAGAGATAAAAGTTTTGCTGTCTGGTAAGAAAAAATAAAATAAAATAAAAATAAAAAATAAAAACCTCCAGAGGTCATAGCTTATTGTCCTCTAGGACACGAACCAGTTTTGTATCTAACCTAGTAATCTCATGATACTATTACTGTATTAAAGCGTTTACATGCTCTGTTCCTTAGGTGCTCCTTGGAAAAGCTTTAGCATATTACTGAGATTTTTCAAAAAATCTTTAACACGTTACTCTTCTCTTATTATGACAGTCATGTTTTTAATTTTTTGAAAAGTATACTTTCACACCACTCATCAGCTCTAATGCTAACGAAAGCCCTCAAACGTCTTACTATCCTTTGGAAATGCCGATAAAAAGTCTCCTCCCCTCAGTACTGTCCAATTAACTCTTTTCATAAAAACATTGAGAGAATTTAACAAGGTCCCTTTCACTCCTTCCAAAGGCACTTGTTGGACAAGAGACAGAACAGACAGAGCTATGATGTCCCAAGAGTCAAAAATCAATCCCACTGCATTTCCAACGAACTCTTCTTAGGGTCCGAGACTGAGAAATCATGGGCTCCTCTCACCTCTTCAAGGGTCTACTTTATCCAGAAGGTCATGGTAATGGACAGGATTTTCATATGGGCTACCCTCTCCCAGTTCCCATTGGTTTGTTCCTGCAGTAGCCAGTAACACAGGCTCCCTCTTCCTGGGGATCTGTCTCTCTGGGCATATCCTACAGGCCTTGCCTCAAGCATCAGCCACAGGTCTTCAAGCCACCTCAAGACCGTACGGCCAGCACTTGTTCATTTTTCTCCTTGGAACCAACAGGAGTTGTGTGATGCCAACAATTGCCTGTCTTCTCTCCCCATTCTAAGAGAAGTCTGCCTTTAGAGTGTTGAGTTCATGCAGTATACTTGAGCGGGAATTTACAATGTATCTTCCTGTCTCTTTTTCTGGCCTCCTTCCTCCTCAGAATTTTTAGCAGAACTACAGGGAAGCTTACCCCTGCAGGATACCTATAGGTCTCAGATCTCAGATTACCTGCAGCCCAACAGGCAGACCCCTCTCTCCTCCATCTTCCCTCTCTTCAAAAATCAATCTCATCACAGAAGAAAATGAAATACACAATAAAGAACAGATTATTTACAATGGAAAGCAAGAGCACATGAATCTAATCTAAGCTACACATGATAATTCAAAGAATTGTTTTCTCCAAAGTTCATTCAATTTCATTTCATTAAATCAGGTTTTCATTTAAGTAAGGTATCTATTGTGCCACAGCTATTTTATGGGTACATTAATGAGGAAAACATAAGAAAAATATGTTTTAGATTTTAAGAAGATAAAACCTATACAAAAATCACAATATGACTTTATCTTCTTTTAATGTAATAAAACTATGATACCCCAAAGCCTGATTTAAATTAAAAAAAATTGTTCCTACTTTGAGTCTTTCCACTGTGGGGTCCACCTTAGCCACACACTCTCCTCCTAATAATTATGCCTCTTTTTATTTGAAGAGGTTGCTGGTAGCCAGTTTGCAGGCTTGCATTTGGCAAATCTAGCCTTCTCGATTCACTTTCTGTGAGGTGTTAGACCATATCCCAGTCCCACTCCTGTTATCTTGTCCTTTGACTATTATTGAATAGGAATATCTACCATTTCCTTCACAAGTGGCCAACATTCTTGTGAGAGAAGACAGAACATCGTTCATAAGAGTCAATTCCTGTTCCTTCCCATTGTAACTTCCCATTCCATATCTGCACCATCCACTACCAAAAAACAAAACAAAACCCCAAATTCCTTTCCGGCCTCCATATTTAAAGAACCACCTGTCTCTTGGGGAAGACAGGGATCCTGCTTCCTTTCCTCTCTTCCCCAGTGTCAAATATAAATCACTGTCACAAACCCAGAAAGCCCAGGAATAACATATGAATTTTAAGAAGGTTTAAAATCAGGTCCTAACCTCTGTTTATTTTGATTGATTTATTTTTTAGTTTTATAACCTCAGCAGAAAACTGACTCAACCTTTTTAGGCATCCAGCAATTCTGAAAGTGAATCATGTTCGGCTGAGGGCAAGAATGAGGCATTTTCAGTAAACAGCATCCATCATATAAAACTCATAGCAGTTTATGAATTTGGGCCACCAGGATGCAAATGCAGCCATTTCACTACCAGGATTCAGAGACTTTTACAGCAATATGGGTGTGTCTATGGCTCCTTTCCCATCTGTTGTTTGTGTTTTGTTTCCTAGCTATTAATTAGCTTGTTGAACAGCAGTTGTGAGAGAAAGGCATATTTAATTTTGTCATGTGTATCACAAATGTCCTCACGATTCTCACCCTAACCAATTTCACTGTTTGCTGATGCCTTCAATAAATGAATAAATGAATAAAGAAGAGAGGGGAAACTGTTGACTAAAATGAAGTTTTTGTAGTATCTGGACTTATCCTACTACGTTAATCCCTATTAATGAAAGAAAACCTAAAATCTAGTGTAATTCTGTATCAGAAGAGTAATTTAATATAATAGAAATCTATTATACTGTAAAGTTCCTTTCTTATTGTTCCCCATTATCTATTAGAATGACTTTGCTCTAGTTTTTACAAGACTTTTTTAATTTTTTTTTTTTTTTTGTAGAGATGGGGGTTTCACTATGTTGTCCAGGATGGTCTCAAACTCCTGGCCTAAAGTGATCCTCCCCCCTCAGCCTCCCAAAGTGCTGAGATGACAAGCATGAGCCACCCTGACAAGGCTTTATTTTAAAAGTTATGTTAAAAATACTTTTATCCTAGGCATTTAATTCTCTTTGTTGCCCAACCCAAATGCCCATCAATGATAGATTGGATAAAGAAAATGTGGCACATATACACTGTGGAATACTATGCAGCCATAAAAGAGGATGAGCTTATGTCCTTTGCAGGGTCATGAATGAAGCTGGAAACCGTCATTTTCAGCAAACTAACACAAGAACAGAAAACCAAACACCACATGTTCTCTCTCATAAGTGGGAGTTGAACAATGAGAACACATGGACACAGGGAGGGGAGTATCACACACTGGGGCCTGTCTGTGGGTGGGGGACTAGGGGAAGGATAGCATTAGGAAAAATACCTAATGTAGAAGATGGGGTGATGGATGCAGCCAACCACCATGGCATGTGTATACCTATGTAACAAACCTGCATGTTCTGCACATGTACCCCAGAACTTAAAGTATAATTAAAAAATATACTTTTACACCTTAAAAATTATGGAAAATTGAATATGGACAAAGTTTTGTTTTTAATTATTAAAAATGTGAGGCATCAAATATGTTAATGAAAGGCAGGTGAAAAAAATTCAGCATTCCATTTAAAAAATAGGTAGTGATGCTATTAGCTTGACACAGGAGAGACTAAATTACCTTTATTTGCTGTACAACAGTGTGGTTGTCAAAACTGAACCCTGTTTTTTTTCCCTCTCAGGACACATACTGTATCATGGGTTCTTTAATTTAAATAGCGTATGGATTAGGTAGGAACATATCTGAAAGCTCTTGATTACCAAATTCATAAAGTAAACTGCTTAAGGTTAGTTAAGAATGATCTATTTATAAAATCTAGCATCAAAAATTAAGGCAATTATAATAGAAGTATGATTATTATTTCTGACCTTTTTTAAGTCAAGGGATGAGTGATCAAACAATTAAAATGAAGACTCCATATCTTAAAAGAACAAATTCAATTTGTAGCATTTTTTTTGGTTACTTACTATATTCCTTAGAATTTTATTTATTAAGCAATAAAAATGGCAGTGAACATAACTGCATAAAAATTGTGGAGTACTTCTCTATGTTATCACAGTAGAAAGATGTTTTTCAGAATTTGTCTTATTATGCCAAATTATTCTGAAATTTCCTAAATGGTTCATAAACAAAGTAAGAACTGGATTATACACCAGTTCCTGCAGTTTCCAACTGCATAGTCCTGTTTTAAAGTCTAACCTAATGTATGCTTTCCTCAGACAGCGGCCTACCATTTACTTATGATAGTCAATTTTTTTTTCTTTGAGATGGAGCCTTATTCCGTTGTATAGGCTGGAGTGCAAAGGTGCGATCTCGGCTCACCACAACCTCTGCTTCCTGGTTCAAGCAATTCTCCCTGCCTCAGTTTCCCAAGCTGGGATTACAGGTGCCCACCACCACACCTGGCTAATTTTTGTATTTTTAGTAGAGACGGGGGTTTCACCATGTTGGCCAGGATCAAACTCCTGACCTCAGGTGATCCGCCTGCCTCGGCCTCCCAAAATGCTGGGATTACAGGTGTGAGCCACCACACCTGGCCTATGATGGTCAGTTTTTAAGTATATCAAATGATATGAATTCGATGATTGCCCTTTTAACCACATACCAAAGCACAAACTGAGAGCTCACTTGGTCCTAAAATAATAAAGCAAGTCATTGATTTGTAAATAGATTTTACACACAAATTCCTAGCAATGCCATAAAAGAGCTATAAAAGGGATGTTTTATGCCTAAGCAAAAAAAAAAAAAATCAAGTACAGCTTAATTTTAGCATTTATTCATTGTAACAGCTTTGGAAAAAAAGTTTCCAAGTTTGTGCTCGAGAGGGTGCTGAATTTGGAAAGAATAACTCAAATTATTAAAATTAAATATTAATGGTGGATTTTATTAAAATGCCATAAGAATTATCAAAGGTTTTGGTGGTTTCTAGAGCTGTACAGTTTAAACCATAAGCTGGATTTCTTTCTTCTTTTGTTTTTTCCTTTTTCATTTTGGAAAGAAGAAAGCAGTTGGGCTATTCAAGCTTGTCCTACGACGCTTTCATGGCTGTCTTGTCTTTGCTGAACAGACAGGAGCTCTTCGTTTAATCCTTTCTACCTGAGCTGATAATTCTGACTTCATTTTACTTCTCTTCCTCAACTGCAGTAAATAAGTTGTGTTGTTGTGCTTTCTTCCCTACAATAATGAGGTCAGGTTGCCATGGTCTCAACTGCTCTGAAGGCATTTTATTATTAACAGGACCAATCATTAACAGTAGAGACTTAAAGTCCTCTGCCTGAACTCTGAGATACAATCCCAGCTATAGTGTCATTTTATTTTCACCTCTGTTATTCATTAACAGCCTAAAAGCTCCTTCAGTACCAGGAAGAAAACAAGAGAGTCTGAAAGCTCAGGTGCCTGCTGCTCCTCCTCTGTCTAAAGACAGTCTTGAAAGCTCACTCTTCTAAACACCACTGGTCACTCAGATAAGCTTACTTTTCTTTAAAATGAACTTTTAAGTGTTCACAAATGTTTTCTTTTCCATTGACTTTTTATATAACTTTTAAATAATATATACTCAAGAAGGTATGCATTATTTAACAAGGTACCTGACTCTAGACCAGTATCTGACCCAGAGAATAAACTTGATAAATTTGTTTTGATGCATAAATTTGGAAAAAAAGAATTGTAAACTGTCTAAAATACAGACAGGAAAAAAAAAGGAAATAACATGATCTATAACCCATAATGGCAGCAGCCAGAGATAACCAGCTGACATTTCACTATGTACCCTACTAGTCACCTAGAAACATACATATATCATGATGTATGCATTATTTTATTTTATTTTTTTTGCTTAATATGTAGTGAATATTTTTCCCATCTGCGAAATACTCTTTTGCAATGTCATTTTATGGCCACATAGAATTCCAATAAATCAATGCAATACTGTGTTGGTAATTTAACTGTCTTCCCTATTGTTGACCTTTTAGGTTGTCCCCTTCTTAGTGTTATTATTATTACTGGTACTGACAGCTATAAACATTTGTGTGGCTGAATCTTTATGAATATTCATGATGATTTCCCATTGCTAAATTCCAAGAAGCAGAATATTAAGGCTTTGGTTTGTAATTGGCAAAATCTTCTAGTAATTAAAATCAAACTTTAGGGTAGCTTGAGGTATGGTGCATGCAGATATACTTTACTGGGTTTTAGTTCATCATTTCCAGTATTATTCATTCCCATCCCTGAATTTATACTTTCGAGGCTCATCAAAGCACTCTCCCAAGAGCCTGTTGTTACAGAACCTCAGAGAGCAAGAAACTGTCTCTCTTTCATTAAAAAGAGCTCCATAGTTATTTGCAACTGTTCTTTCATGCCCAGATGGAGTAGTATACATGTCTTTCAATTCTTTTTCTAGTAGCAAGCACATTTTAAAAAAATAAATCTTGTCTTTTAAGATTTTGTAAATTTTTACTGTACTCATCCTTAATAGGTAAGTAAAATATGAGTTGAGCCACGTTTATACCACAACAAACAGACAAATCCTGGGCTTTCCCATGAATAGAAATTAACTTCAACTTGTGAGAAAGAAATTAACAAAAAGCCTTTAAAAAGCATTTATAGCTATCTATGAACAACTTCTTTTGAAGACTATTACATTTTTCTTTAAACGTTTATCACCATTTGGTATATAAGGTAATAGGTTCCTTTTTTGTTTGTTTTTTCTGAGACAGAGTTTTGCTCTTGTCACCCAGGCCGAAGTGCAATGGCACGATCTCGGCTTGCTGCAACCTCCACCTCCTGGGTTCAAGCAATTCTCCTGCCTTAGCCTCCCAAATAGCTGGGATTACAAGCATGAACCACCATGCCTGGCTACTTTTTTGTGTTTTTAGCAGAGACAGTGTTTCACAATGTTGGCCAGGTTGGTCTCGAACTTCTGACCTCAGGTGATCCACCTGCCTCGGCCTCCTAAAGTGCTGGGATTATAGGTGTGACCCACTGCGCCCAGCCCAGAATTACTATTTTAAGATGACTAACAGAATGCAATCCTCTATAAATGTAAGTGGACACAAAATACCATGGCCTCTAACTATTCTTGGAAAATACCCACATTGGGCTTAAAATGATCACTTGAGTAATTAAGTGGTTTGTCCATTTTACTGATAACCACTATAAATTAATGAAGAAAGAATTTCTCGTCTTGAAGGTCTAGAGCCACAATGTTTTACTAGTAAGAGATACTCAATATGCTTTATAGGAATGTAGAGAAAGATTTACAGCCTTTTACAAAATGGTACCCTAGGGTGAGAAGGGAGGGGGAATTTAAGAGTGTCAGTGAATTTTTTGAATGCCTATAACAAATGTCTTCTGGAACTAAAAGTATCTGATTCTAAGAGAAAAACAAAGAAAAAACCCACCATACATCTACAATTTCTTTATTGAAATAGTTTTTGATATTCCTTTAAGAACTTACATCTTAACCCTGATTTTTAACTATACGAATAAATATTTTATGTGAAATTCTGGCAAATTATGGAAAATTTAACTTCTTTAAAAATTTGCCTTCTTTTTTTTTTTTTTTTTTTGAGATGGAGTTTGCTCTTGTTGCCCAGTCTGGAGTGCAATGGTGTGATCTCAGCTCACCGCAACCATGGCCTCCTAGGTTCAAGCGAGTCTCCTGCCTCAGCCTCCTTAGTATCTGGATTACAGGCATATGCCACCATGCCCAGCTAATTTTTTATATTTTTTAATAGAGATGGGGTTTCTTTATGTTGGTCAGGCTGGTCTCGAACTCCCGGCCTCAAGTGATCTGCCCACCTCAGTCTCCCAAGTGCTGGGATTACAGGCATGAGCCACAGCACCCGGCTAAATTTGCCATTTTCTAATAATTTTTGTGCAAAGGATTTTTCCATAACATTTACAAGTTCCCAAGACACCACAATGGAGGGTAAATGGAGGCCTCTGAATATGTACATGTAGCAAGAAATCCTTGTTTACCCTCCAATAACATCCACACAATCAGACACTAATATTTAGGATCTATGCTGTTAAGGAAACACATTCTCATTATTTACTCAGCTTTTACATTTTCACATCAAATATGCCTCATATTTTCATGCTTTATATATTCTTTAGGATAACCAGATGGTTTTCGGAATCTCTACCATAAGATTTTTTTTTTCAATTTTAGAAACAGGGTCTTGATATGTTGCCCAGGCTGAAATTGAACTCCTGGACTGAAGCAACCATCCAGTCTCAGCCTCCTGAGAAGCTAGGATTACAGGCATGAGTCACCATGCCCAGCTTTACCTTAAGAAATTGACCTTAGCAGTGATTTTAATTAAAGAAAGAAAAAAGATTCCTGGGGTACTTTTTCAATTTTAACATACATTACTCTTCCTTCTACACTAATCCAGTGATCTCTCTCTTTAATCCTGGCCAGGACACCCCTTGGCCACTGTGTTAGTCCGTTCTCACACTGCTATCAAGAAATACCTAAGCCTGGGTAATTTATAAAGAAAAGGGGTTTAATTGGCTCAAAGTTCCACAGGATATACAAGAAGCATGATGCTGGCATCTGCTCGGCTTCTGGGGAGGCCTCGGGAACTTACAATCATGGCAGAAGGAAAAGGGGGAGCCAGGACTTCACACGGCTGGAGCAGGAGGAAGAGAGAGGCTACACACCTTTAAATGACCAGATCTCATAAGAACACCCTCACTATCGATGACAACACCAAGGGGACTACTGCTCAACCATTCATGAGAAACTGCTCTTATGATCCAATCACCTCCCACCATGGCCCCCCTCCAATATTGGCCATTACAATTGAACATGAGATTTGGGTGGGGACACACATCTAAATGACAACCATCAATAACAAAGCATTCTTCTTCCTTATTCTAAATTCTTCCTTGTTTGTTTTTGAGATGAACTCTCATTCTGTCGCCCAGGCTGGAGTGAAGTGGTGTGATCTCAGCTCACTGTAGCCTATGCCTCCTGAGTTCACGCAATTCTCCTGCCTCAGCCTCCTGAGCAGCCAGGATTACAGGCGCCCACCACCATGTTCAGCTAATTCTTGTATTTTTAGTAGAGACGGGGTTTCATCATTGGCCAGGGTGGTCTTGAACTCCTGACCTCAAGTGATCCATGTGCCTTGGCCTCCCAAAGTGATAGGATTACAGGTGTGAGCCACCACGCCCAGCCTAAAATTCACAATATTTTTGATTGCAATTAAAACTTTCCCCCTCAGACAATTAGTTATTGGGCTAATTAAATTATATTACAGTTACCTTCTGTTGGTGAGCCGTCAGATTACTTTTGAAAGTTTTACTTACAGAGAGTATAAATTACCCTTGGTTATTCTCAGCTGTGCTTGCGTTCTGTGAAAACATAGTACCCTAGTACCCTGGGACAGCTCTACATGTGAAATTATTCAAATGTCACCCTCTCTCCCTCTCTCCCTCCCTCCTTTCTCTCTCTCTCTTTTCTTTTCTTTTTTCTTTTTTTGACAGAATTTCACTCTGTTGCCCAGGCTGCAGTGCAGTGGCACAGTTATAGGTCACTTCAGCCTTGACATCCTGGGCTCAAGCAATCCTCCCTCCTCAGCCTCGCAGGTAGCTGGGACTACAGGTGCACACCACCATGTCCAGCTAATTTTTGTATTTTTTAGACATGGGTTTTGCCATATTGCCCAGGCTGGTCTCAAACTCCCTGGCTCAAGGGATCCACCTGCCTTGGCCTCCCAAAGTACTGGGATTATAGGCATAAGCCACTGCATCTGGCTATCCTTTCTTATCATCTTTAAGGTGCTGATGACTCACACACAATAGAACTCAAACTTCCAAAACTATAATTCTCTACCAAATACAGTCACTAGGAGGTACCAGCTTAGTTAAATCAGAATATATATTCATTTACTCATTTATTTATTTCAGAGACAGGGTCTTGTCTCTAAGACCTAGACAGGCTGGAGTGCAGTGGTACAATCACAACTCACTGCACTCTCAAACCCCTGGGCTCAAACAATCCTCCTGCCTCAGCCTCTTGAGTAGCTAGGACTAGAGGTGCTTCAGGTCCACAATGCACACCCAGCTAATTTTTTAATTTTTAGTTTTTGTAGATGCAGGGTCTTGCTACATTGTCCAGGCTGGTTTTGAACTCCTGGACTCAAGCAATCTTCCTGCCTTGGCCTCCTGAAGTGTTGGGATTACAGGTGTGAGCCACTGTGTCTGGCCAAATCAGAATATGTATTTAATCAACTGCTCTCCGTATGTGCCTTCCGAATCACTTAACAGTAACTTTGTTAAAGAGATAAATGAACAGTACTAGCTCAGAATCCCAGCTGTATCTCACTTACATACAAAGGGTCTACTTTACCTTATTGTCACCACTGAGATGCTAATACTATTCTCTAGGGCAGAGATTCTCAACCAGGGCATTGTGACCCCTAGGAGACATCTGGCAGTGTCTGGAATAAAAACTTGAGTGGAGGGGTGCTGGTTGTTAGTAGCACCTAGTGGGTAGAGGCCAGCATGTTACTAAGCCTCCCATAATGCCAAGATAGGCCCTCAAAACAAAGAATTATCCTATTCAAGATGTTAATAGTACCAACATTGAGAAATCCTGCTTTAAGGAAGTAAAACTAGATTAAAAAATTATTCGCATTCAAACTTTGGAGTTACCATCCAGGCAGTACAGAGCTCTGACTTTGAGCTTCATAATAGGAAGATAAATTGCCATGCAGAAGCCCTGTGATGGGAGTACCCCAGTATACTCTCATAAAGGAATTTTGTGAACATGGACCCACTGGTGTATAGACCAGGTTCCAAGGAATAGTGTTACCATCAACTTGACAGTGTTCATAGCTAGTGAGAAACCCATCCTTCACATTTAATTTGACTGCATAGAAAATTTGTGAGTTGAATGAAGAATAAAATAGACAACAGATGTTAACCAAACCATCTGAATGACTTTAGGAACAGCCTTTCTTGAAGCACTTTAAAATCTTTTCTTGTTTGGGGAAGTGTTGGGCTTGGGGGATGAAATGCAATAAATACCTTCAGTGTTGTGACACATATGAAAACCTCTAGCCATTTTTAGATTTTAATCATCTTACCTACATTACAGATGTAGGCCATTTGGCAGAGGCTCAGAGGAAAGAGTGTTATCAGTCCTCATCCATCTAATTACTTATCTTAGAGAAAATTAGGCAAGGTTCCAAGTCTCCAGAAGACTCATGTTCTGTCGGGAGTTATTAATTACAAGCAGACCTAAGAAGCATTAATTTGTTTTGGTAATTATGCCAGGGTGTATATAGCTCTGCCAAATAATATGTGAAGTGAAAATTAGGGAGAAGGTGAGCTGCTCGGCTCAGCTGGTAAAAAAGGGATTAAAACCAGATGGCCCCAATTTGTCTCTTTTAGCCAAGTTCCAAATAAAAATATTCCTTGTGCTGTAGTTTAAATTAAATTGATGCCTGACTGCCCCACTCCCAATAATCTAAAATAATTCTTTTAAAAATTGTTTCCTGTTTTGCTGTTGTTGTTTTTTAAGAAGTTGAGATAGTTAAAACTTACTCTGACACGCACACACACCCACACCCACACCCATACACATTTGCGTACATGAGAAAAAAGACTGGAAGAAAATAAACCAAAATGTAAACAGTAGTTATATCTGGATGGTGGGATCATAAAGGATTTCTGTTTTCTTTTTATATTTCTATGACATTTCCACAATCTTTGCAACTAAGCACAAATAATTTTTATAATCAGAAAACCTGAAATAGGGCAGTTATTTATACCCATTTTTTTCTATCCTATTCTCTAATTATAATTCATTTTTACCTACACCAATATCCTTTTTTTTTCTTTTTTTTTTTTTTTTGATACTACATTCACTCTTGTTGCCCAGGCTGGAGTGCAATGGTGCTATCTCGGCTCACTACAACCTCCGCCTCCCAGGTTCAAGTGATTCTGCTGCCTCAGCCTCCGAAGTAGCTGGGACTACAGGCACCCGCCACCACGCCCAGCTAATTTTGCATTTTTTGTAGAGACAGGGTTTCACCATGTTGGCCAGGCTGGTCATGAACTCCTCACCTCAGGTGATCCACCCTCATCAGCCTCCCAAAGTGCTGGGATTACAGGCATGAGCCACCGTGCCCAGCCCACTGAGATCCTTTAAATATTGATATGGCTATTTATGCTGGAAAAGATAAATAACCAGCCGTAATACTAATCAAATCAAAATCCTACCCATCATTACCTATTTATATAGTTGGCTATGTGGCATATTGCCAATGGCTAACATGTTAGCCTTTTATTCAAGAACTAGTTTATCAAAGGACTTCTCACATTAAATCACTACAGGTAAGTACACATATTCTTATATTCTGGCAAGGTACAGTTTAAAGGAAAAGATAAAGGAGGAGAATAGATATCAGATCATGACCTGGCCCATTATAGGACATATTGAAGATACAAAGCCCAAACCTTGAAAAAGATCTGAAATATAATTACATTTATGCTCAATGTCTAAACTTATATGTAATGTAAACACTTAATGAAATTCTTAGGTTGATAATATAGGATACCTGATGTTGGCCCATGTGAAACACAAATAGTTCTATAATATATGAAATAACATAAGCTTACCTAAATTTATGGTCAGCAAATAATTAAGAGAAAGGGTTTGTTTTGCTATGATACTAAGAAAACTCAAACAACTCAACTTATGCATACAAAAGCAAGAGTTGATAACTCCACTTCCAAGAAAAAAAAATCAGCAACTATTTTAGGTTCAAAGGCAGAGCCAAACCATACATTTACAGATGTCACCATTGAAAAGAAACACATCCTCTTAATATTAAAGTCTATATAGTTAAACAAAAGACAATAAAGTGCCTGTATAAGCACAAAATAAAGAAATCCCCTATACATACCACTCAGCTAGTGTCTTGATATTAGCCAGTAAGTGAGAAATAACTTATGCTCACAATGATCCTGGAAGCAAGTAAGTGATCTTGTTCATTAGCTATTTCCAGTTCCAACTTGTTAACCACTGGGAAATTCCCATTTGATTTATGATACGTTTCTGTTGAGTATAAAGCCATGATAATATTCTCAAGGCTCTTTTAAAATAATAATCCTAGTAACTCTTCAGCTAAAGAACCATTCACAGACTAGCTTCTTGCATAGATGCTCTGGTAGTGAATGTTTGGAGGCCACAGAATATGGGAGAGATATGGTCCTAGGTAGCATTAGCCCAAGGTAAACTGAGGAAAAGAGGCAGTTCTTTGGATCAATAGGCTCTGACTCACTTCATGCTCTTACACTGGCCTATAGCTGCTCAAATATCCCTCACAGAGCAAAACTTACCTGTTCTATTTCTCATTCTCTAAAGCCCTTTGCTCTCCCTGAGCTGAAACCTGTGCTGGATTTCTAACCTATAACACTGTAAGATAATGAATTTGTGTTCTTTTAATCTGCTCAATTTATAACAATTTATTATAGCAGCAATAGAACACTAACACACACCTTGTAGTTCTAATTTGCGTTTTCTTGATGACTATTAAAGTTGAGTACTTTTTCACATGTTTACAAATACTTGGATATCCTCTCGTGAAGTTCCTGTTCAAGTTTTCTACCCATTTTTCTATTGGGTTATCTATTTTTTTCTTATCAGCTTTTAAGGTTTCTTTACATGTTCTGTAAGAGTTCTTTATATATTCTGGATACAAGACCTTTTTCATCTGTATGTATTGCACTCTGAAGGTTGCCTTTGTACTCTCTTAATGGTGCCTTTTAATGAACAAAGTTTTTAATATTAATGGAGTCCAATCCAGGTTTTCCTTTTGGTTTATTACTTTTGTGTCTTATTAAAATATCTTTTTCTCTGAGTCATGAAGATGTTCTCTTATGCTTTCTTCTAAAAATGTTACTGCTGTACCTTTTACATATAGATCTGCAATCCACCTTGAACTCAGTTTTGTGTATGGCAAAATAAGATTCATTTTCCTCCATATACATGTTTTATTAACCTAGCACCATTTGGTGAAAAGATAATTTTCTCTACTGAACTGCTGTGTATCTTTATCATTAATCAGATACCACATGTGTGTGGATCTATTTTCCAACTCCCTATTCTGTTCTTTTGGTTAGTTCAACTATCTTTGCTCTAATACCATACTGTTTTCATTACCATAGCTCTTTTGTTGTTGCTAAGACAGGGTCTTGCTATGTCACTAGGCTGGAGTACAGCAGAGCTATCACAGCTCACTGTAACCGCTAACTCCTGAGCTCAAAGTGATCCTCTCACCTCAGATCCAGAGTAGGTAGGACTATGGATGTGCCACCACGCCTGGCTAATTTTTAATTTTTTTCTAGAGACAGGGTCTCACTGTGTTGCCCAGGCTGGCCTCAAGTGATACTCCTGCCTCAGCCTCCCAAAGTGCTGGGACATTACTATAGCTTTATAACAGACTTTTTGTATCTGGAAGTCTAAGTCCTCAGGTTGTTTTTCAAGATTGCCTTTTATATTCTTTACCCTTTGCACGTCTGTGTAAAATTTAAAATCAGCTTTCCAATTTACACACACACAAAACCCTGCTGGGATTCTGATGAATCTATAAATGAGTTTGGGAAGATTTGCTATTTTCACAATCTTTTGATTTATAGAAATAATTATGTTTTTCTACTTTTTGAAGCAGAGTTACTTTTTCCTCCATAATGTATTATAGTTTTAAGGTAAGGGCATTTAATACTTTTTATGCTATTGAAAATTGTAATATTTTGTAAGCGATATATTTTTAAAATTTCATTTCTATTTGATGTTGCTGGGATATAGAAAAGTAACTGATTTTTAGAATATTAACCTGGTATATGGAAAGGGCAAAGTCATTTATTTAGAACATCTTTAATTTTTCTCAATAATGTTTTATAGTTTTTATGGAAAGAACATTTTATATAATATTTTAGATGCTAGTACAAATAATATTTTTATAAATGGTATTTTAAATTTTTTAATTAAAATTGTTTTTGTTGCTGGTATATAAAATACAGTTGCCTTTTGTATAACCTTATACCCTTATCAATCCATCGTGAATTTTGTGTATGTTAAGAGGTAGAAGAAAAGATTTATTTCTCCTATATGCACATTCAATTAACCTACCACTTATCTTAATATCTGTAACTTAATTACAGCTGCAAAGTCTCTTCTGCCGTGTAAGGTAACATATTCATAGGTTCTAGAGGATGGACATTGTTGAGGGGCCATTCTGTCCACCACACTTTTATTTCTTGTCTTCCCCTATTGCACCAGCTAGGACTCCCAGCCCAATATTGAAGAGAAAGAGAGACAGCAGGCATATTTGTCTTGTTCCTACTATAAGGAAGAAAAGCTTTCAGTATTTTACCATTTAGTATAATGCTTGCCATAGATATTTTGCAAATGTTCTTTATCAGATTAATGATGCTCCTTTCTACTCCTAGTTTGCTAATACTTTATCACAAATGAGTATTGAGCTTTACTACTTGCATTGATTGACATGTTTATCTGTTCTTTTTCTCCTTTTTCTGTTAAAATGGTAAAATATCTTGATTAATTTTCTAATATCAAGTTACCCTTGCATTCCCGCTTAGTTATTATATATTATCTTTTTGAAGATATATTGTTGCACTTAATTTGCCAATTTTTTTTTGGAATCGTCAGCACTTTTTCATGGAAGCTTTCAGTCTAAAATACATATTTTTTTGCTTCTACCCTGGGCAATATAAGAACTGTTTTTGAAAAATTTTTTTTAAATTAAGAGATCCTTATTCTCAAGCACTTTATGATCTTGTGAAACTTGTCCACATTGATCCAACCACAGGACAGTTCTTTTTACTTCTATATAAAATTTTCTGACCAGGCATTGTGGCTCTCATCTATAATCTCAGCACTTTGGGAAGCCAACGCCAGGAGTTTGAGACAAGCCTGGGCAACTTGTCCACATTGATCCAACCATATAACAGTTCTTTTTGCTTCTATCTAAAATGTTCTGAACAGGCATGGTGGCTCTTGTCGTAATCTCAGCACTGTGGGAAGTCAAGGCTAGGAGTTTGAGACAAGCCTGGGCAACACAGCAAGATCCTGTCACTACACAAAATTTTTAAAAGTTAGCCAGGCATGGTGGCACATGCCTGTAATCCCAGCTACTCTGGAGGCTGAGGTGGGAGGATCGCTTGAATCCAGGGTTCGAAGGCTGCAGTGAGCTATGATTGTCCCGTTGCACTCTAGCGTGGGTGACAGCCAGACTCTGTCTCAAAAATCATAAAAAATAAAAATTTAAAAATTTAAAATGTTTTTTGATGATTTCTTTGTCTGAATAATGAAAATATAACTAGGGACTGGCAGTCTTATAGAACCCACACATTTCCAACAGAATAGTCCATTTTCATTTATTTCCTGCATTTCTGTCAGCTCACAGTATATGCTGAATCTGTCAAGATGGGGCTGGGTCTATTTTATAGTAAGCAATATCTGGTACATTGTGTGTTCTCTTTTCTTCTTTCCTTTTTTTTTTCTTTTCTTTTTTTTTTTTTTTTTGACACAAAGTCTTGCTCTGTCACAAGGCTGGCGTGCAGTGGTACAATCTCTGCTCACTGCAACCTCTACCTCCTGGGTTCAAGCGATTCTCCTGCCTCAGCCTCCTGAGTAGCTGGGACTACAGCCCCATGCCACCACGCCCAGCTAATTTTTGTATTTTTAGTAGAGCTGGAGTTTCACCATGTTGGCCAGGATGGTATCGATCTCTTGACCTTGTGATCCACCCACCTTGGCCTCCCAAAGTGCTGGGATTACAGGCATGAGCCACCACACCCGGTCCATTGTATGTTCTTAATAAATATGCAATGACATTAAAAATGAAACCACCAGATGGTGCCACCGTAGGTAATAGTCATCTGGTTAATTTCAACAGTAAAGAATGTTTTCTTGTAAGCACTCTGTGAAAAAAAATTATTGAGATTGCCATTACTGAACACACTAATAATCATCTACTGCTTTATTTCATGCCTGACGCTGAAGGTCCCCAAGGTCACCAAATATTTAAATCAATATGGCTTGAAGTTAGAAAAGCACTGAGGTTGAATTGGAGGATTCAGAGAGGTGCTCTCTCTGCATTTAGGCTGTAAATCTTTTTTTTTTTTTTAGCAGTGATTTGTTACTGCTCTGTGTTCCGCGAATTAAAGCCTTTTTAAACAGAGAAGGGATGGCATACAAGATGAGAAAAAAAATAGAAGATAATTTTAAGAAGATCAGAAACTTTTAGTTGATGCCAGCTGTCTTAATTTTTCACCTTCCAGACCATGATGAGTTCACTGAAACAATGTGAATAGTTTCTATAAGGGCTTTGACTACTAGAATCTTGATATAAGTCTGAGGCCTAATCACTACTACAAGTCTGTATCTAAGATAAAAAGGCAGCAGGTCTCCTGCATTTCATTCTATTTAAAATGCATTTAGTCTCCTGCTCATTATCCACATTTATTAATAACAGTTCTCCTCTGAGGGCTAATTCAGTTTAAGTTCTGCACTGCGAAATACTTGATGGCATTATGTGACAGACACATTGGAATAGTGCCAAGCAGCCAAACCTAAAAAATACTCCAGAATGATGGGCGTTACATTTGATCAATTCCACTTGCTGAACATACACAGTTCTTGTGCATTATCACAAAAAACTGTAATACTGGCCTCACGTTTCCATGGTAACTTGTGAGAGCAATTCTTAAATTTAAGAGTTACCTCTTTTAATCAACAATAATTTTCATCTAGATGATACTCCCAGGCTACCCTGAATTATACTGTCATGGTGTTAATTTATTTTCTGCCTCAGCTCAAGGTAAAATTTATTTGCCTAGGGCAAAAGAGAATAGAAGGGTGGGAGTAGGTTGGAAAGGAATGTAGCAGCCGAGGGACAAAGGAATATGATAAAAATTGCTTTAAAAAGAAACAAAGCAGATAACAGATTTGAATGCAAAAAAGTATTAACTTTTCAATAATTTTAAAAAATATGCAATGGAAAAAGTACATTTTTCTTACCTGCTTTTAGTCCTCACAAAAGCTGTACAAACCAGCATAAATATCCTTTTGGACAGCATTTTTAATGTTAAATTATACCATAAATTTCTCACTTTAAGCATCAATTAACATTTTAGTGATTCTAGCCCAATCAACAAAATATACAAATTTAAAGAAAATTTCTTCTGATCCAATGACAGCTAATCTTGTTGGGATTCTGAAACACTAGCTAAAGACCACAAAGACCACTCTGGCTAGTGAACATTAAAAGCAGCAGCACAGATTCAAGTAAGTAGGTAAGGAAAGCTGTTATTATTTTAAGCAAAATTAAAACAGATAGGAGAGACAGACACACATGTATTCAGATATGTGCCTACCTCACATTTAATCTTTTATGAATGGCTGCTCCCAGATGGTGATGAGATTCAGAAATGCAATTTTAGATACAGCATCTATTTTCCTTACTTCAATGTACTGTGTCAATTATAACTTTTCTACTTAGTGGGTGATGCAAACATCATCAAAAGCAAATAAACCATCATGAAAACAGGTCTCTGATATTTTGAAAAGGTGATAGTCAACTTATCAAACCAAGTCCAAACATCTCTCTACATTCTCCATCCTTCAATTCGTTACAGGTTTGGTACAACCGTTCCACATTCACACAAATGGTGAGGTAATAAAACAAGAGACCAACATAGCAAACACATTCTACTCATGAGTGTCTGTGATGCTCTCATTAACCACTGACCCCAGAATGGGACGTGCTGTCCCCTAAACTCTCACAGCATGCCACCTGTACCTCTTCTAGGACATCATGTTTTATCTTGGATAATGACAAGAATAATAGAAATACAGAATTCTAACACGGCAACTATTATATATGTAGCTATTTTTAATATATATATAAATATAAAAATATATATATATAAAAGAGCAACTATTATATGTATAGTTATTTTATATAGTTATATATAGTTTTTATATAGTTATATAGTTATTTTACATATAGTTATTATATATAGTGTATATATATATTATATATAGTATATATATATAATATATATAGTGTATGTGTGTGTGTGTGTGTGTGTGTGTGTGTGTATATATACATATTATACTTATTTACACGCCAGTTCCCACTATGGGATAGTAAGCTCCCAGATACAGCAGCTTCTTCATCTTTTTAGGCCTGGCACACAGCAGTATCCAGCAGAGAGAGGCATCAATTAAGATACATTAAATGAATACATAATAACAGCTGCCACTTGTACTTATCATGTGCCAGAGACTGTGCTAGATACTTTACTTACATTCCTTTCCTCCCCAGTTTTATTGAGGCATAATTGACAAGAAAAAATTGTATGTATTTAAGGTGTACAATGTGAGGTTTTGATATATGTATACATTGTGAGATGATTACCACAATCAAACTAATTAATATCCCTCACCTCACATAGTTACCATGTGTATGTGTGGTGAGAATACTTTCTACTCTCAGCAAATTTCAAGAATACAATGCAGTATTATTAACTATAGTCCTCACGCTGTATGTTAGACCTTCAGAACTTATTCATTCTGCAAACTGAAAATTCGTGTACTTTGACCAACAGCTCCTCATTTCCCCCAGACCTCCACTCCTGGCAACCACCATTCTACTCTGTTTTTATGAGTTCAACTTTTTTAGATTCCACAGGTAAAGTGAGTCCATGCAATATTTGTCTTTCTGTGACTGGCTTATTTCACTTAGCATAATGTCCTACATTATGGTTTATTGTTATAAATGGCAGGATTCCTTTTTTTTTTTAAGCTGAATGATATTGCAGGGTCTGTGTGTGTCTCTGCATGTGTACCACAGTATCCATCTTTCAGTGAACACCTAGGTTGCTTCTACAGCTTGGCTACTGTGAATAGCGCTGCAGCGAACATAAGAGTGCAGATATGTCTTCGAGATACCAATTTCATTATCTTTTTATTTGATATTACTTTAAATATATATCTAAAGATATATATCTGGTAGTTTTATTTTTAATTTTTTGATTAAAAATAAAATCTATGTGGTAGTTTTATTTTTAATTTTTTGAGAATTTACTTATACTCTCCTGCTTAATGCTATAAGCAATCTAACCCCCATGTGACGGATTAGACAAGCTATGAAGGCTCATGAAAGTAAAGTAAAATGCTTACAAACCTTGTAGCTAGGTAATTGTGGGGCTGGCATTCCAAACCAGACCTGTATAATGTGGAAGTCCTTGAGCTTGCAAGCGTATCACACAGCCCCTCCTCTGGCTGAACTCCCATAGGCTCAGGCCTGAGCTGTCGGGTGGGGAGGTCTCAGGAAACAGTAAGTGGCGCTGCAGGAGGTGGTGGAATACAGACTCCACACTTGGGTACTGGTGCTGGCAGCCCCTGCACTGTCATGGATGGGCAGTGATTGGAGCAGTGTCTTTACTAGACACCTGTGACCAGTCTTTTGGGTGTAAACAGTAATGAAGATACCGCCATAGAAAGCAAAAACAGGAGAAGACAATAGTGGGTATCTTGCGCGCACCATGAGAAGTGCATAGAGCTCATGGGAAACATGCCAAAAGCCTTTCCAAAGGAACTGGAGCAGAGCCAGAGCTCCTGCAGAATATGTGGGGGCAGGGCCAGAGAAAACTGGCGAGTAGTTATGATAATCCTATTATTATCCCATAGAGAACTAGGAAATGTGGATGATAAGTCAATATTTACGTCGCATACTTTTTACCTCCCAAACTAGGTTATAATTTCCTTATAAGTAATATCCATGCCTAATTTTTTTGTTTTGTTTTGTTTTTGAGATGGAGTCTCACTCTATTGCCCAGGCTAGAGTGTAATGGCACAATCTTGGCTCACTGCAACCTCTGCCTCCCAGGTTCAAGCGATTCTCCTGCCTCAGCCTCCCAAGTAGCTGGGATTACAGGCATGCACCACCATGCCTGGCTAATTTTTGTATTTTTAGTAGAGACGGGGTTTCACCACATTGATCAGATTGGTCTCAAACTCCTGACCTCAGGTGATACACCTCCCTTGGCCTCTCAAAGTGCTGGGATTACAGGTGAGCCACTGTGCCTGGCTGAGGCCTAATATTATTTCTGTGTCAGCCATGGTTCCTAGCACATTCCCCCATAATCCATTCTACAACTTCAGAAAGCAGCCATCCTAAATTAGGTAGCTAATGTAGGAGAAGCCACATCTTAGAAGGTGTCCTAATGGTCTACCAGGTCAGTTTTCATGGAGTATAGGAAAAACAGTACCAGTGGTAAAGGTTTATCTAGCCCATCCAGAGGACAGGACTCCTGGATGGGTCACCAAAAGTATTCTGATTGGTAAGGCACTGAGTTTTGAATAAGAGAGGCTACATGAGGTTATCAGAGCTTGGACACATTAATTTTTACTTAATTTCTTTGATTTTAATTCTATACACAGGAAGAAAACATCTGCTCTTTATTCAGTTTGTAAAATTGGATCCCCTACTTAGAAGGGAACATAGCTGTAGTGGATGACATGAATCTCCTGGTCCTTTTAGCAGTTGGATTTTTCACTGTAAATTCATGATGCTCTTGCTCATCTGTCTGGTATGACTGATATCATAATGCAGATTAATAAAGTTTGTGAACTTATAAAAACTGGGGCTAGGTGCGATGGGTTATGCCTGTAATCCCAGAACTTGGGGAGGCTGACATGGGTGGATTTCTTGAGGCCAGGAGTTCAAGACCAGCCTGGCCAACATGATGAAACCCCATCTCTACTATAAATATAAAAATGAGCCAGGCGTGGCGGCAGGTACCTGTAATCCCAGCTACTCAGGAGGCTGAGGCAGGAACCTGGGAGGCAGAAGCCGCAGTGAGCCGAGATCACGCTACTGCACTCCAGCCTGAGCAATAGAGTGAGACTCTGTCTCAAACAAACAAACAAACAAAAAGCAACTGAGATGTAGACTCTAATCTCCAAATTCACTAACTGCTAGTACCCTGGAGAGCCTTAAAAAGGCCAGTACACACGAAATATTGACTAATCAAATATATTAACTGTCACATTCCCTTCATTTAAAAATATATTTTAAGAGAAAATAACAACAAAAACACACTGCTCATCCGAAATGGTTGCTTTGGGCTATTTCTTACTATAGTTTGTCCCATATCAATGTGAGGAATTTGAAATCAAGACTGCTATATACTAAAAAATATCTTTATGGAATTTAAACAATAATTTTTGTGTGAAATACCTTATATGTTTGGAAAACTATAAAATGTTTCCTAGAAAAAAATGCTACAAAGTTGTGACTCTAAAATGTACTAAATTGCCTTTCCAGTAAACAGGTGAATGTTATTGCTTAATTTTAACAAAACTACATTTTTTTTTTCCAGATGGGGTCTCACTCTGTCACCCAGGCTGGAGTGCAGTGGCACGATCATGGCTCACTGCAGCCTTGAATTCCTGGGCTCAACAATCCTCCCACCTCAGCCTCCTGAGCAGCTGGAACTACAGGTGCACACCACCATACCCAACTAATTTTTTTTCTTTGGAGAGACAAGTTCTCGCTATGTTGCCGAGGCTGATCTCAAACTCCTGAGCTCAAGTAATCTTCCCATTTTGACCTCCCAAAGTGTTGGGATTGCAGACATGAGCCACTGCACCCAGCCCAAAACTACTTTTCTCTGCTGAATGGCCCACAGAATTTAAATCCAGTGATGTTACCACTTACGTTATGAGGATCTGCCCATATGAGAAAGTAAATCTCAGTTATTGCTGAGGGATTTGGTTTTCCCAGATATTCCTTCAGCTGTTACAGATGGCCAGGCCTCTTCCCTTCTTTAGAATCTTAGAAAGGCTCTTTGTTCTTTGTGAGCTTTACAACATGCTGATCTGGAAGCACAGGTGTGTATGTAAGCTCTTGTTCTGACTAAAAATTCCTCAGGCCTTTACATTTTCTCTAACCGAAATCGAGAAGGGAAGTGATTATTATACGGACCTGATCTAGACTTTATAAGACAGGAGTCCTTAGCAGCTGCCAAGGACAAGCCAATTTTGGAGAAACAAGCTTTCTGGAAAGTCACTTTCCTCCTCTAGCTGGAAGCACTCATCCTTGGCAGGTATTATCATAAGGAGAGTGATGCCAAGCTGACAGCAGCTGTCACAAAAGATGCTGAACAGAGATTCCAGGAGGAGGGCTGGGTCCAAGCATGAGCGCTTTTAGGAAAATATGTGGAGAAATCCAGGCCTGGTGCTGCAGATTTCAAACAGTGGGATGTACCAGAGAGTGTAGCTGGGGTCGTTTTACTCCTCACTGAGTGGGTAATGGCATAGGGTGGTTCTGCTCTCCTAACAGAAAAAACAAAAAAACAAACAAAAAAAAACACACACAGACTGCTAGTCATACAAAAGAATGGATGGGCCAGGCATGGTGGCTCACACCTGTAAGCTCAGCACTTTGGGAGGCTGAGGCAGGCAGACTGCTTGAGCTCAGGAGTTCAAGACCAGCCCAGGCAACATGTTGAAACCCTGTCTCTAAAAAAATACAAAAACTATGGCCAGGAGTGGTGGCTCATGCCTATAATCTCAGCACTTCAGGAGGCCAAGGTGGGCAGATCACTTGAGGTCAGGATTTCAAGACCAGCCTGGGCAATGTGGTGAAACCCCATCTCTACTAAAAATACAAAAATTAGCCAGGTGTGGTGGTGGGTGCCTGTAGTCCCAGCTGCTTGGGAGGCTGAGGCAGATGAATTGCTTGAACCCAGGAGGCAGAGGTTGTAGTGAGCTGAGATCATACCACTGCACTCCAGCCTGGGCAACAGAGCAAGAATCGGTCTTGAAAAATATATATATAAAATAAAAATAAATAATACAAAATTAGCTGGGTGTGGCAGGCTACTGTAGTTGCAGCTACTTGGGAGGCTGGGGTGAGAGGATCACTTGAACCCCAGAGGCTAAGGCTCCAGTGAGCTGTGACTGTGCCACTGCACTCCAGCCTAGACAAGAGAGGCAAGACCTCTGTCTCAAAAAAAAAAAAAAAAAAAAAAGAAAGAAAGAAAGAAAAAGAAAAAGAGAATGAATGGTACAGACCTACAGATATAACCGTTGGTATTGTCTAAGGTTCTCTTGCTTCCCTTTGGTAAATCCTGAAGGCCACTCATCTTGATGGTGCCTTGGTTGAAATTCAGATGTTCTGAGATAGCTTCGTCTTTCAAAAGTCTGGAGTTTGCCAGTTCCCCAGACAGAACAGCACAGTTGTTGAAAGCTTGGAATTTAGAGTGAGACAGACATGGGTTTGAATCCTGGCTCTATATCCCATCAGCTATAAAATCCAGGGGAGTTATTTAATTTCTTTGTGCCTTACGGTGCCTATCTGTGAAATAAGGCTAATAATAGGAGATACTTTACAGAGCTGTTATGAGAATGAATTGAGATAATGCAGACAGAGTCCAGCCCCACGTGCTTGTCATAAATGTTCATTTTTACAACTTCATGAAAAATGATAAGCATGGTTGTTAAACTCCCTCATAAGTTAAAACTTTGAAAAAGAATTAGGGTTTTGTTTTGTTTTATTGGAGGTATTGATTCTTTTAAGGAATGAGGATCTGATGACCTTATTTTGTGGATCAAAGTTCCATGAACTTTGGTGCCATAAAGTTCAGAACCTACTCCAGTTCCAGCAAGTCCTCTGGATGGTGATATCCATTAGGAAATTGGATGGCTAAGCCTGGACCATGAAGTCAACTGAGGTGAGAGAGACAGATTCGGAAGCTTTCTCCCAGTGGAAAGAGTTGAAAGACCAGCTGCCAGATTCCATTCTGGAGGAGACACCTGAGCTGTGTGCATTGATTTTTGGATAAGGTGGTCTTTCTAAGAACTTGTGTAGTTTAAATGTTGAATAATTTAGCATTCAAGGTGGTAGTGGTTAAAGATAACTCCTAGGTGACACACATAGATAACTGAATTGGGGGCTTATTCAAAGACAATGTCTAATCCAAGGCTGGCTTCATCACTCCGGTTGTCCTAATGCTTCTTTCCATTGCTACCATATGTTCAGGGAATACAAATCAATTTTAATATCAAAAACATAAAATAAGCAAAAGCTAAATTTTCTACAGAAAAAAATGTTATATATTCTAAGCTACATAGTTATATCTTTATATGAACTCACTTCAGTAAACAAACATGTAACAGAGGGCCCACTGAATGCCAGACACTCTGATTTAGGTATTAGGCATGCAAAGAGTGAATGGCACTGCTCTAGGCATTTTCAATTCACTGACTTACTGAATCCTCTGCATATTTCACTGATGAGGAGATTAAGGTACATAGAGATCAACCAAGATCATAATGTTAGTAAAATGCAGAATCTGAATTTTCTCTGGCTCCAGGTCCTGTACTCTGCACCACTCAGTCAGACTGCTTTTCAGCTAGGGTGAGAGGGAATGCCTCTCAAGAGCACGCAGTCTGGTGGCAAGGGCAGAATATTCTAAGCTAACAATTTTGTTTGCAGCTAGACTTTCATGGCAGGTCTTAATTATAGTTGAGGGCTAATGAACTTCATTAACCAAGATATCCATTTTTTCTAAAGAGATTGTTTTCTTAGTTACATATATCTTTAAATTAAACTTCATTTGAGATAACTGTAGATTCACATGTAATTATAAGAAATAACATAGAGTGATCCCATTCACATGTAATTATAAGAAATAATATAGAGTGATCCTGTGCACCTTTTACCCAGTTTCCCCCAATGGTGGGATCTTATGAAGCTATAGTACAGTATCACCACCAGGATATTGATACAGATACAAGATATCAATATCTCAATAAAGTCAAGATACAGAATATTTTCATCACCATATAGATAACTCAGGTTGTCCTTTTACAGACACACACATTTACCTCCCCTGACACCTAAGCCCTAGTTAATCCCTAATGGCAACCACCAATCTGTTTTCCATTCTATAATTTCATCATTTCAATAATGTTATTTAAATGGAATCATACAGTATGTAACCTTTTCAATTTTTTTTCACGTAACATAATTGCCTTTTATTATGCCCTGGAGATTCATCCAGATTGCTGTATGTACCAATAATTTGTTCCTCTTTATGGCTGAAAAGTATTCCTTGGTACAGAAGTACCAGTTTACTCACTGAAAGATATATGAGTTGTTTCCAGTTTGGGGCTATTACAAATAAAGCTCCTATGAACATTTGTGTACAGATTTTGTGTGCATATAAGCTTTCATTCCTCTGGAATCAAAATGCTCAAGAATAAAACTGCTGGGTCACATAGGAATTGTATTAAATAGTTTTTAAAGAAACTGCCAATCTTCTCTGCAGAATGGCTACCCCTTTTTATACTGCCACTTGCAGTGCATGATTCACTTTCTCTCCATTGTCACCAGCTCTTGGTGTTGCCATTGTTTTTATTTTAGCCACTTCAATATGCATATAGTGACTTCACTGTGATTTTTATTTACATTTTCCTAATGACTAATGATGTTGAACATCTTTTCATGTGCTTATTTGTCATCCATATGTCCTCTTCAGTGAAATATCTGTTAATATATTTTGCGCTTTTTTTTTGAGACAGATTTGCTGTGTCTCCCAGGCTGGAGTGCAGTGGCACTATCTTGGCTCACTGCAACTTCCTCTTGGTTCAAGAGATTCTTGTGCTTCAGCCTCCCCAGTAGCTGGGATTACAAGCATGTACCTCTATCATAGCTAATTTTTGTATTTTTAGCAGAGATATGGTTTTGCCATGTTGGCTAGGGTGATCTTGAACTGCCGCCCTCAAGTGATCTGCCCTGCTTGGCCTCCCAAAGTGCTGGGATTACAGGTATGAGCCATTGCCCCCAGCCATACTTTATTCATTTCTTAATGGGAGTATTTGTGTTATTTTTTAAAAATCTGCTGGGTTTTAAGAATTATTTATATATTCTAGACACATAGCTTGTCAGATATGTGACTTGCAAATATTTTCTCACAATTTAAAAGTTTGTCTTTTCAAACTGGTGTCAGGGTCTTTTACAGAGCCAAAGTTTTAAATGTTGATGAAGCCCAATTGAGCAAACTTTCTTTTAAAAAATTGCTGTCAAAAACTCTGTGCTTAGTCCTAGATCCCAAAGATTTTCTTTCTTTTTTTTTTTTTACCTTTAAATCTATGATCCATTTTGAGTTAATTTTTGTATAATGTATGAGACTTAGGTCAAGATTATTTTAATTTGACTATGGATGTCCAGTGGGCTCCAGCATCATTTGTTAAAAATTTGACCTTCTCTTTATTGAATTGCTTTTCCACCTTTGTCAAAAATCAGTTGGCCATATTTTTGTGGGTATATGTCTAAGTTGTCTATTCTGTTCCACTGAGCTATGTGTCTGTCACTCTGCCAATACTTCACAGTCTTGATTACTAGGTAAGGTATTAACAAGACTGTGAGGTATTGACACAGTAGTATAAAATATATATTATATATTCAAGCTACATAATAATTCTTGAAATTAGGTAGACTGATTTTTCCCACGTTCTTTTTCAAAATTGTGTTAGCTTTCTAGTTCTTTTGCTATTCTATATAAATTTTAGAAAAATCTTATGTCTATATAAAAAAAACCTTGTTAGAATTTTAATAAGAATTGCATTAAACCTACATATTAATTTAGCATCTTTACTACGTTGAGTTTTCTAATCCATGAATACAGAATGTCTCACCATTTCTTTTTTTAGATCTTCTTTGATTTCTTTCATCAGCATTTTGTGGTTTCAAAACGTGTCTTGTGCTAAGACTAAGTACAGAGTTCTTGACAGCAATTTTTGGTGTAGTTGAAAATAATGCTGTACTTTTAATTTTGGTATCTACATATTCATTCTTAGTATACAGAAATGCAATTGATTTTTATATGTTGATCTCATATCTTGTGACCTTGATTAACTCATGTATGACTTCTAGGATTTTTTGGTTGATTCCTGGGCATTTTCTATGTAGACAATAATGTCATTTGCAAATAGGAACAGTTTTGTTTATTCCTTTCTGTTCTGCATGCTTTTTATTTCCTTTTCTTGCCTAATTGCTTTGGCCAGAACTTTTAGCACAATATTGAATAAGAGTAGTATAAGCAGACATCCTTGCTTTGTCTTTTACCATTAAGTAAATTAGCTGTTCTTTATCAAGTTGTTACATGTTCTTTATTAAGTTGAGGAAGTTTCCCTCTATCTAATTTTTCTGGGATAGTTTTATTTTTTGTTTTTGTTGTTTTTTTGTCTTAAATAAGTGTTAAATTTTGTCAGAAGTGTTTTCTGCATTGATTGATATAAATCTGATTTTTCTTCTTTACCTTGTTAATACAGTGAATTACACTGACTGATTTTCAAATATTGAAACAGACTTGCATCCCTGTAATAAATTCCATTAGTAATGGTATATAATTCTCTATATGTATCACTGAATTCTATTAGGTAATTTTTAAAGATTTTTGTATTCATGTTCATGAAAGACATTGTGCACTCTCTCTCTCTCTCTCTCTCCCCTCCCCCCACCACCGTGTGTGTGTGGGGGGGGCGTCATCTGTCTCTCTTTGGAAGTTAGTATCAAGGTATTACCTTCATAAATGAATTGGAAAGTATTCTCTTGCCTTCTATTTTCCAGAAAAGATTGTGTAGAATTGTGTTAATTCTTTAAGTATTTGGTATAATTTTCCAGTGAAATCATCCATGCCTGGAGATTTCTTTAGGGAAAGTTTTTACATTTAATTTTCTGAATAAAGGGCTATTCAAATCATCTACTTCATATTGGGTAAATGATAGTAGTTTGTGTTTTTAAATGAATGAGCCCATTTTATCAAGTTGTCAAATTAATGTCTATAGAGTTATTCATAATATTCCTTTATCCTTTTGATATCTGCAAGGTCTAAAGTGATATCCCCTATTTCATTCCTGATATTGGTAACTTATGTTTTCTCTCTTTTTTTCTTAGCTATAGGTTTGTCAACATCACTGATTTTTCAAAGAATCAGATTTTTGTTTCATTGAATTTCTTCATTGGTTTTCAATTTCATTTATTTCTGCCTCCATCTTTATATCTATTTTCTGTTTATTTTTGGTTTATTTTGCTCTCTCCAGATTCTTGAGATAGAAACTTAGTTTACTGACTAGAGATTCTCCTCTTTTCTGATGTAAGCATTTAGTGCTAAAAATTTCTTTTTTAGCATAATTTAGCTGAGTCCCAAAATTTCAGTTGTTGTACTTTCATTTTCATTCAGTCCAAGATATTTTTTGAATTTCCCTTGAGGCTTTCCTTTTAACCCATGAATTATTTACAAGTCTGGTTTTAATTTCTCAGTGTTGGAGACTTTCCTGGTATCTTTCTATTACTGATGTCTAGTTTTATTCCACTGCGGCTGGAAAACAAGTGCAATATGATTTCAATTCTTTTGTGTTTTTGAATTTTGTTTTATGGTTCAGGATATGGTTTATCTTGGTGAATGTTCATGGGCACTTGAACTAAACGTGTATTCTGGTGTTGCTGGGTGGAGTGTTCTTATTGTTGATTAGATCCTCTTGGTTGATTACATTTATTGAGTTGTTCTATATGCCTGAAAATTTCAGTCTCATTGTTCTACCAATTGTTGAGAGGAGGTACTAAAGTCTCCCACTATAACTGTGGATTTCTGTTTATCTTTTCATTTCTAACACTTTTGCTTCACATGTATCATAGCTCTGTTGTTTGGTACATACACATTTAGAACACTCTCCTTGAGTAGGGTTCCAATCCTTCCTGACCTCCCTCCTGCAGCCCCAGCCCCAACTGGGCTGCCTTCCTGCTCTGCTCAAGCTTGCCTAGTGGGTTTGTGACTAAGTAGGAGGGAGGGAGGAAGGAAGGAAGGAAGAAAGGGAGGAAAAGGAAGAAAGGAGGAAGGAGGGTAGGGGGAGGAAAGGAGGGAAGGAGGGAGGGCCAGATTAGCTTATTTTTTGGTTGACTTTTTTTTTAGATGGAGTCTCACTCTGTCACCCAGGCTGGAACACAGTGGCGTGATCTCGGCTTACTGTAACTTCCACCTCCCAGGTTCAAGCAATTCTCCTGCCTCAGCCTCTCTAGTAGCTGGGACTACAGGCATCTGCCACCACACGTGGCTAATTTTTGTATTTTTAGTAGAGATGGGGTTTCATCATATTGGCCAGGCTGGTCTCAAACTCCTGACCTTTTGATCCACCTGCCTCAGCCCCCCAAAGTGCTAGGATTACAGGTGTGAGCCACCGCACCCAGATGGTTGACTTTTAAACTGCCTTCTCTTTTTAAAAAAATCTTCCTTTTTCTGACACCACTGAGTCCTTAGTAGTTTCCACATCAGAAGCAGTAATTCCTATTCCTTGAACCTCTTAGTACTCACTATCCATCTGGAAGAAATTACAGAGAAATGTGTGTGCATATGTGTATGTGTGTGTATAATGTTTAATTTGGTAGATGTCTTTATACCAGTCTGACATGTTAGTATAGGTTTTCATTGAAGAAGAAAATATGGAGGGGAGATTGCAATAAAATGAGCAAGTATTGGAAAGTAATCAAATCTAAAGAAAAGTCCAGTCCATAGAAAGGCAAATTTTCATTTCTTCCCTCACCTGCCAACTTCTATCAAATACCTTCCTAACAAACAGGACAGTTGCCATATACTTATAAACTAGCTTGGATGTGTTATCACTAAATAAAGCTTAGTCACTCACAGTGTATTTCACTTGTTCAACAATTTTGTCAAGCACCTGATAAATGCTTGACATTATTAGAACCTAATGCCTTATAAGTTGATATTTAAATTCACATATGTTTAAAGGATAATAGTTTATTTTTCCTTAGAGCTGAGCATTAATTTTTTCCTGAAACAATGACTGTAAGTGTGTGGCTATTTACTGAACCAGTGAGTCATGGGTATAATCAAACAATACATTTATTCTCTTTTTCCCTATACTAGGTCCAATCTCCTTTATAAGGTTACTTCTTTTCCTGCCGCCTCATGCAAAATCTCCAACAAATAATAACGAATTCTCTAGGTACTTCAGTTTAAAACATAACTTCATGTCAGCAATCAATACATCTGTTCCAGTGTGATAATCACAGACTCCTAACCTTGTTTAACTTCTTAAAGCTCCTTCTCGCCTTCCCCTAAAGACTGCAGTGGGTAAGGGGACATAGCTGACTTCCCTGTTCCCCAACCTAGGGCTTCTCCTCCTCCTCATCTGCCTCTGCTCCTCCAGGACTAAAGGGGATAGGGAAAGGAGGACACATTGGGAGCAGGAACAATGGTCTGACTGACACTTTTCTGGCAGTGATGCCTTCTGACCAGGCCAGATATTTACAACTGTCCCTCTCTTAGATGCTGAATTAGGTTCTCTACCATCACTGGGGCCTCTCGCCTGCAGTTCCCTCTGCCTGAGTGAATGGACCTTCCTGCTGGTAACGTCTATGTCCCTCTCCACACTAGGAATCCTGGGTCTCCCAACTCTTCCAGGCAGCCCTCTCAAGTGAGATCCAGGAGAACTGCAGGCTAGCTCTGGCCCTTGGCTCATATTTGGGCATTGCGAATTATATACTTTGGCCCATCATTGCTGAGAGTGGAGTGATTCCTCAAACACAACCTTCTTCTTATTTAGCTGCATGGCTAGCAAGCTCTGGTCAAAGCCATTCAGTCTTCAGATTTATCATATACCAGTCCTGCATGCTCCCTAAATTGTGTGGGACACAAATAAGATATCTAAGCAATCTCTTTGAAGCTTCCCTCCCTTGGGCTTGGGGTCAGGAGAAGGTACTCTTTCTCTTCCACTATGAGGTAGAATTCATAGCAGAGCTAGCTCGAAAGAAGCCTTCTCTCTAATCTCTTAACCTCTTGTTCTTTCCTACTGTGACGTTAGAAATGGGGAAGGCACCATGGGTTGAAGCACCAGTATCTCACTTCGAAATGTGGATGCATGGCCCCAGTGTCCTAGGCCCTCAACTGGAGGCAAAACTGAATTGTTCTATTTTAATACATCATGTTGAATGCTTCTTTCATCAGCTGCCAAATTCATTCATGGTAAAGCCAACAAATTTTTTTCTGCCACATTACAAAAAAAAAGGAACATCTTATAAAACATTGCCTATTCCATTGTTTTGAATATGAATTTACATCCAAATTCTAACTCAAAATTTGCAAACTTATATTCATATCTGAGAGGATGCCAGTGGTATCAAAATATCCATGCTCACCCCCACCCTCACCCTTAATGAGAGTTCCTCATAGGATTTTATGTTTCTCTCCAACTGAATTAAATAGAAGAAAATACAAGACCAGCATTGTTGAGGTTTCCAGACAACACTGCCCCTTGGCAGGCTGCCTGCTGGGAGGTCAGGCACAACCCAAGTGCTTCTCTCAGCAGTACCTCTGGGAAGAGAACAGTCATCAGAGACTTGTTTGGGGTTGGGGTTCAAATTTACTGATTTTTCATTTTCTTGTCCTCAGATGACCACTCAGTAGCTTTTTTTTTTTTTTTTTTAACTGCTTTTCTGTACCTGCTTTCCTAGTCTTAAGAGGCTTAATGAGACATTGCCAATGTAAGTTAAGAAATGGGGTCTTGTTCTGTCACCCAGGCTGCACTGCAATGGTGCAATCATAGCTCACTGCAACCTCAAACTCCTGGGCTCAAGCAGTTCTCCTGCCTCAGCCTTCTGGTAGCCAGGATTACAGGTGCACATCATCATACCTGGCTAATTTTAAAAATGATTTTGTAGAGACAAGGTCTTGCTATGTTGCCCAGGCTAGTCTCGAATTCCTGGACTCAAGCAATCCTCCCACCTTGACTTCCCAAAGTGCTCGGATTATAGGTGTGAGCCACTGCACCTGGCCATAAGTCTATCTTCTACAGACATATATATTTATTTAGAGACAGGTGGTAATGGTTTTCTAAAGTCCTGTGATAAACACAAGAAACAATCTAAAACATTGAGTCATTTATTTGAAAGCAGCATAATTTTAGTGTTGAGTTGCCCAAGACATAGTTGTTTACTGTCTTTCTTCGGAGAATCCCAGAAGCTTCTAGAATATATAAGTAGGGGCGTTTGTCACTCCTACTTATTCTTACAGTTAAAGTTCAAGTTCATTCCTATCATTGAACAGGAAAGAAGATTCAGAGAAGCAGCAAAATTCCAGGTGATTTGGCATAAAAAAATCTCAGCCTGAACGTAATCAGAGGCCTAGAGTTTTCAATCTCTCTAAATATCTGTAGGCAACTTATATAATTATATTGGCACATGCATTTTTCCATTTCAATAACAAAGCCTCAAAGATCTTTATGTTCACAGACAAATCTTTAATATTGTAAAAGAAACATAATAAGCCAATATAAACTCAAAAATTCCAAATAGGGGCATGATTCCCTGATTTTTCTTTTCGGAGCCAGTAAGAATACATTTCAGATAGAGGAAAAGGGAGGCCTGGAACTTTCCTTTGCCAATTCCCTTCCTCCACTCAAACATACATTATACTCAGACACAAGAAGCTTTATTAGCCAAGTCTCCCCCATTCTGTTTTGATATTTTGAGCCCAGTTGAATATGACTGATCACAGCTCTCAGTACATGCTTGCGGGCAGTTTTTTGCTTGCCCACATAGTACAAACGTCTTTGATCAAGACCAGCTGAGAATATTGGCCTAAGTAGGTAGACTTGGCAGAATTCTCAACCTTGGCTATTTCTATCAAGGCTAAGGGTTCATACTACTTTTTAGAAGCTTTTTCTCATGGAACTAATTAAATATAAGTCTGTATAATAGAAGTAAAGCTATAACAGCTATAATAATTTGTTTCTTTTTGATTACAGCAAAACGGACTGAACACAAAGTAGTTTATACATTCTATGCTTGTGATCACAGACTGGAGCCACAAACTATGAATGCCAAAGTAAACGCAGACCAAGCTGAATGTCAGAGTCAAAGAAAATATACATCAAATTTAATGATACATACTTAATAATATGCATAATCACAGTAATTGCTCAACTAGATGGGAGGAGGCGCCAAAGACACAGTTCATCAGCCTCACAAATCAGCTGGTCCGGATGGCCCCCCATCCTCTTCAATCCTATCCCAGTGCTCAGAGGACAAAGTCCCGGTAGTGAAGCCCAGAGGATCACACATCCTCATTTACACTCTCTCTATTCCCTCCACAGGCCAGAAGCACAGGCTGGGGTGGTGGAATCAAAAAAAGATGTCCCTGTACAACTTCTGCTCAGAGGCTCAAATAAACTATGAAGAGCTACCAGATGTGTGTCTCCTCATCAGCATAATTCTAGCACAAAGCACAGAGTCAGGGACGATTTGTTAAAAGGATGACCCCTGGGAAAATGAGTGTTTGTGTTGTGAGATGAGGAAGAAGACTGGCATGGCAATGTGAAAGTCTTAGAAATTCACCTCCTAGTGCACATAGGTTAATTGGTTCACTTTCCTAACAAGCAAATTGGAGTTTTAAAGGCTATAAAGATATGAGATTCCTATGGAAAGAGGGAGAATGTATGAGAAAAAAGCACTCCCCTCAAAGCCCCATTTCTTCACCTAATACTTGTTTTGGGGTTTGCTTAAAAAACTTATTTTCGGTTCAGCGGTACATGTGCAGGTTTGCTATATAGGTAAATCTGTGTAATTAATGTTTGCTGTACAGATCATTTTGTTACCCAGGTACTAAGCCTAGTACCCAATAGTTATTTTTCTGATCCTCTCCCTCCTTCACCCTCTACCCTCAAGTAGGCCCCAGTGTCTGCTGTTCCCCTCTTTGTGTCCATGTATTCTTATCATGTAGCTCCCACTTATAAGTCAGAATGTGCAGTATTTGATTTCTTGCACCTGCGTTTGCTAAGGATGATGTCCTTCAGCTCTATTCATGTTCCTACAAAGTACATGATCTACTTGTCTTTTATGGCTGCACAGTATTCTATGGTATATATGTACCATACTGTTTTTATCCAGTCTACTATTGATGGAAATTTAGGTTGATTCCATGTCTTTGCTATTGTGAATAATGCTGCAATGAACTTACATATGCATGTATCTTTATGGTTAGAATGATTTATATTCCTTTGGGTATACACCCAGTGGTGGGATTGCTGGGTTGAATGGTAGTTCTGCTTTTAGGTCTTTGAGGAATTGCCACAGTGCTTTCCACAATGGTTAAACTAATTTACACTCCCACCATAAACATTCCCTTTTCTCCACAACCTGGCCAGTATCTATTATTTTTGACTTTTTATTAATAGCCATTCTGACTGGTGTGAGATGGCACCTCATTGTGATTTTGATTTGCATTTCTCTAATGATCAGTGATGTTGAGCTTTTTTTCATATACTTGTGGCCACATATACATTTTCTTTTGAAATTCACTTACTACTTGTATCAAGGACAGGCCCTATTCCCTCTCCCCTCCTTTCAGAACACTTTTCTCCTGTCTCATCTCCTGTCCTAATCCATCCACAGTTAGGTGAGCCAGCAGTGGGGATAAGATACCCACAAAGGTCTGATTTGTGATTTCACTCCTAGGGGAAAGTGCAGGATTGTTTTCAGGACTGTGTTTTGTTCTGATTGGGAGGGTATGGGGCATAAGACTGTTTGTAGCCTGCTTAGGATCTTTGCTTTGTACGAACTACGCCCAAGAGGAATTTTGGGATGCATTCCAAAATAGGAATATATAAAACTTTCCATCCAACTAAAATCATTCAGGAAAATGAGAGAACTTTATCCTGTGTTACAAATGACTGACTGAGGTTTTTTTCCTGAAAGCAAATGATAGTAATACTTGTACCAATTTATATTGATAATCTACTCTGTTCGATTGACAGTGTAAATTAAGATCAGTTAACACCTCCCCCAACTGCTTTTGAATGTCTTATAATTGTTAGGAATAGTCATCTCTTTGTAAATTACACAGGGCAAATGTTGATCTAACCAAACGGGGTAATTTCATTATCAGACAGAATTTGTGAAACCTTCTTATGGACAGAAAAACCTCTTACTTGAATAACAGAAATAACAGTACCGAAATGGTCTTCCTGAAAAAAATGAAGACATTGCATGCAACATGTTATTTCTAAAGAAAGAAGGTGTTAGGATAATTATCCTGCGTTTCTAGACTATGAAGGATTAAAGATAACTCACAAAAGTACTGTAAAACAGCACACATTATTAAGACTATATTAACAAACTGTATAATAAAAGTTTATTATGACAATTATGAGAGGGTTTTCCTAGAGAAAACCAATTAAAGACAGCTGTGTCTTAAGTACATTTTGGAAGGTAGGCTCATAATACGTAGTTACAGTAGAAAGCCTTCACTCTGCCACTGATTACTACACACACAGACACACACACACACACACACACACACACACACACACACACACTTTGCGAGGAGCATTTCCTATATGGGATCTAAACACAAAGCCATATTTGCTGATAGGTCTATATCAACTTCCATAGCAATGCTGGAGTTAGGAGGCAGAAATGGTACTGCCTTATATCAACGGCTACCATGCTTTTTCTCTGTGTTTAAAAGCCTTGGGTGGTGGTGGGGCTCTAACTTGCAATGGAAGGCAGCATGGTGTGGTAGAATAAACATTTTTTGAAATCAGAATTCATGAAATCCTGATTCATGGCCCCACTTTTTACACAGACCAGAGCTATGACTCTGGAAAAAACAGTTAATACCTCTGTGATTTGGTCTGCTCATCTATAAGATAGAGGATTGCTTCTTGGCCATTTGAGATTCTACATCAAAATCCATATAATAGGAGGCCATGAAATCACTGGGCTTCCTACATCTTTTTATGGAACTGGGTAGTTTGAAAATATGTCCACAAATTCTTTGATACTCCTCTCTGACTGGATTGGGTGAAGTTTACTTTGCTTCTCTGTGTTTTGTATCTGCCTCAATGAACAGATACTGCAGAAGTTACCCTGTGTGACTTTTGAGGGTAAATCATAAACAGTGATATAGTCTTTATCTCTTCCTCTTTTCCACTCTCCCAGGGCAGATGCCTTTGGATCCCTGAGACACTATGTAAGATATCCAGCTACTCTGGAACTGCTTCTAGAGAAAATCACATGGAAAAAAAACCCACACACACATTGAGACAAAAAGAGAGAAGCTCAAGGAATGTCAACTCCTTGAGTCTTCCGGTCCAGATGATTGACATATGAGTGAAGACACTTTTAAGATTATACCAGCCCCAGCTGATGTCTCACTGCAATCTCATAGGATATCTTTCACTAGAACTACTCAGCTAAGCCACTCTGAACTCCTGATTCACAGAAACGTGGAAGATAAAAGATAATTGTTATGGTAAGCCACTAACTTTCAGGGTGATTTGTTATGTAGCCACAGTAACTGAAAGATAAACTATGATGAAATCAGAACTAGAGGACCAAAAAAAAAAAAAAAAGGCAAAATGCTACCCACCCCCAAGATCAAAGAAATCTTTAGCATTCACAAGAACCTGGGGAAAGAAGATCTAGAAGTCTTCAAGAATGATGAGAGTACATACAATTCACCAATAAATGCAATGAAACACAACACTAGAATAATTATCTTTTTATTTCCAAGTAGGGTAACCATTATGAAAAATTTCCTACATTTGTAGTTAAAAGAAACAGACTGAGACTGACCCTAAGTGGAACCAGTTAAGCCAGCAGTAAAGTCAAAGGGAAAGGGAAGAGCAGGGCACCCTTCAGTCATTTCTGCATAGGCGCCAACACCATTGCTCACCGGCTTTCTACTTTGTGACTTTCTCAATAGACTGTGCGACTGATACAGGGCAAATCGATTCCCAAACACAACTCTGAATAACTCTGAAAAGCAGGACTTCTCCCTTTCAAAGGACAGGGAACAGAGTTGGAGTGCAGTCAGGAAGGGTGGGACCCATCATTCAACCTGAGAGAGTGAGTTTAGGATGCCCGTGTGTCCTGGTGAAGCTGAGCTAAGGGGGGTGCTCAGGAGATGGCAGATGGTGGCTTGCTGGCAGGGGGCAGCCACGAAAGCTAATTTTTTTTTCTTGGCCCACCCAGTGTTTTCCAAACAGAAAATTTCACATAAAAAGTCTAAATTTTAGCTTCTCTTAAAATGCTGAAGAGCTAGCAACCCCAAGTATGCATTACTGGTCTCAATCAGCGGGGGCTGACTCTCTCTCTTAAGACAGAACATGTGCTCTCTCTTTGCCACAATCCCCACCCCTCCCATTTGTTCTATATCTGAGCTCATGTCACTCATTCACTTTACATTTCTGGTCCCTGTGGACATGTGAGTTTGTGTCTTGTGACCTATACCAATGGAGGAGTTTCAACAGAGCCACCCAAACCCTCAGGTGGCTCTTGGTCACTATAGGTTTGGCGTTTTTGGTTGTTTGGAAATTCCCATAAATTCTGCTATTATGCTCTTGCCAATTTCTTTCCCTAAATTACAAATGTGGGACCAGGACAAACCCATTTATCAAATGATTATATAAGTCACTGTGAGAGCTAGTCTCAGATGTCAACTTGACTGGATTAAGGGAAGCCTAGACAACTGGTTAAGTATTGTTTCTGGGTGTGTCTGTGAAGGTGTTGCCAGAGGAGACTGACATTTGAGGTGGTGAACTGGGAGAGGGAGACCCACCCCCTTAAGGTGGGTGGGCACTGTCCAATCGCTGCCAGCAAGGCTAAAACGAAGCAGACAGAGGAAGGAGGGATGAGCTTCCTTGCTGAATCTTCTGGTTCTCTCTTTCTTCCCTTGCCAGATGCATGCTTCTTCTCCTCCTGCCCTGGGACATCAGACTCCAGGTTCTTCCACCTTTGGACCCTGGGACTTACACCAGTGTCCTCCTGGTGGCCCTCGGGCCTTCAGCCTCAGAAGGAGGGCTGCCCTGTTGGCTTCCTGGGTTTTGAGGCTTTGGGACTTGGACTGAGCCACTACTGGCATCTCTCTTTCCCCAGCTTGCAGGCGCCCTGTCCTGGGACTTTGCTTTGTAATTGTGTGAGCCAATTCTCTCTAATAAACTCCCTTTTGTATATACATATATCATGTTGGTTCTGTTCCTCTAGAGAACAGTAACACAGTCATCTTACAACACTGTTATTAAATACTAGAGTGTGAAGTTTGTCTCTGGAAACACATACTGAGCTTATGTGATGCATTCTAATTATCTTTAAAATAGTGTCCCTAAACAGATCTAACATTCCCAGCCAAATTACAGTAAAGTGGAAAAGAGTCAATTGTCAGTCAGTTCTGAGATTAGGAATGACAAAAATGGAAAAAAGAGATCTACATATCATAACATGTAACAATGTAGTCACTTACCCCAGAATATCTTCAAGGTGATTTCTACTGGTGACTTAATTAGGCAGGATGGCATTTGTTGAGACTGTAAGACCAGTATTTCCAGACTGGGAAGTGTGTGTGTGTGTGTGTGTGTGTGTGTGTGTGTGTGTGTGAGAGAGAGAGAGAGAGAGAGAGAACAAAACAAAACAAAATAAAACAACTCACCAATTCCAGACATTGCCTGTGCCCATAGGCAGCAGCATAATGTATGCTATTGTAACCTTCCTTGTCCCGGATAGATGGATTTGCATCATTTTGAAGCAGAAACTCTAGACATCTGTAAGTATAAAGATGAAGTGTTATTTTAGAAAACATCTCTGGACTGAAAAAGATAATTTATGTAAATCCTCCAATTATGAATGTTCCATGAAGTACTTGATGAGTTTGTTTCTTTAAAAATCCTACAGCAATGAAGTTTTATATGTTGAAAATTGTGTGTGTGTGTTTTCTGTAGCTATCTTTATTTGAGCTTAATATAGCCATTCTAGAATTCAGAAAAAGCTTTAGGAAAAGAGGGTAATTAAGATTTTTTTTCATCTCATCTTCAGGTAAAAACATCTGTCATCAAGATAATTGAATAATAAGTTTTGGAACTCCCCTGTCAACAAAGTCTCAGACATAATGAAGAAGTGGTCAGGCACCATAACAGGGCAACCTCAATAGGGAGAGGTTGACTCTTAACCTCACCATAAAATCGACAGTTAAAAAATTAAAGTTAAAAAGAGTAAGAAAAAAAATAAGAATAGCCTAAACAATAAAAAAAAATTTAAAGGAACGGGTAAGCACTTTTAAAGAACAAATAATTTCATAACCACATATAAATAAAGATGCTTAAGTTTCACCATTAGGAATATAGATCTGAAAAAAAAAATGTTTAAAGCCTTTTCAGACAGAGTTGTAATTTTTCTGAAAAGGCCACAGTCTTTGTGGAATGCTTAGAGGGAGGAACATGGCTCTTGTTTCACTGAAGAGCCCAAAACTCTAGTTCACAAGTACCCAGGATGTAATGAGTTCTGTTCAGGACCTACTGTCAATGGTCCAGTCCTGCTGGGAAAGAGGGAGTCACTAGTCAGGAAGCGCTGCATCACAGCATCAGCACCATTCCTGCGGCAATGGGACAAGCATGGCCTTTATAAGGCCAAACCGATTCAATTTCATTCTCAAATCAAAATATTAAGATTCTAAATATCAACCCATACGTTAAATAAAACCTTCCAATAGAAAATTTAGAGTTTACCCAAAAACTTTTAAATGGCATTTTCCTATCTTTTGGTATAAGGCAAAAGGAAAAAAGTCAATTACACATAGGGACAATTAAAGCAGATACTTCAATTTCTAGAAAAACTGATGAAAGCCATATATTTTACAAAAACCATATACCCACATGACACATGATTTATCCATAAAATGCTTTATAATAAATCAAACTATTCTTAGAGTCCAGACATTATTCTCTCTTCGGTCATTTGCACCTTATAAGGAAGTTCTTTTTTATTTTGGTAATTAAATGCCCATGGAAGGGATTCCAGGTATGACTCATTGTAAACTGAATTTGGCTGTTTATATAAAATCATTCAATAGGAATAACATGCTAGTGGATACACAGTCCAATTTCTGAATGGATTACATCCTAAAAATCAGTTGATAAACTGAATTTGTAATTCGGAAAACACTTGGAATTGCTCCTAGAGAGTTATTTAACCCAGAATATAGCTGCACTATATATATGATCAATAGTAGTATTATAATAAAAGTAATGTAGAATTTGGATATTCACCACATTGCTTGTAAAGGAAACATGAATTCTGTGTTTTAACTGGGAATGCTTATTTTTTTTTTCTCCCTCTCTTCCCAGGGTCTAGTAATTTTGGCAGTTAAGATGCAAAGCTAACAGATGCCCATGAGGTCAGAGGCATATCTGGATACCAGGGAGTGGCCCCCCTTTGCGTAGAAGAGCTCTCGGGCAGCTGGTTCCCCGTCGTTGTCCTACCTTTCTTGTCCCCTCCCTCTCCATCAGCTTGTCTGGCTCAGGGCAAGCTTGCAGTTCACTGGAGAAGGGGGCATTTGCTGCAGTGGCTTAAAATGTTACAGTCTTTTAATGCCATTATTTTAAATTTGGGGGTATTAAAGCAAAACTTCGGTCATTCTACTTTATTCACTGCTGCATTTCCTGTCCCCTTCCCAGTTACCATTGAAGTTAGGTCCTACAACCTGCATTGGAGCCACACTCTCTAACTGTACCTTTCTACAACAGTCTGGGCATGGGAGTAGCCCAGTGTAGGGTGAGAAGACCCTGGACAGGCATTCAGGCCCCAGAGAAACTGGCTCCTCTGACCATCGAGGAAAAAATATAAGTTAACCACGATGTGCCTGCAGACTCATAGAGCACCATATCCACTGGGTTCCACAGGGGTGAGGCACGAGGTGTGGGCACCAGTTCATTTGTTTGTTCATTTACTCAAGTTATTGAACACTGACTATGTGCTAGGCATTGCACTAAGCACCGTCAGCTTCTCACTGTGACCTGTGGTGCAGAAAGGACTCTCAGATGATGAAGCCACAGAGTTTCCCATTCATCCACAGCCCTGAGTGATGGCAGGCACTCCCACCCCTGCCACAGCAATGAGCTACATCTCTGTCAGAAGCCAGGGAGAAGCAGGTGGGATGAGGGGCCCCAGGAGCAGCCATGTGCAGGAGCAGGAGGCTCTTCCAAAATTGATGTGTGTGTGGGCTGGGGGTGAGGGGAAAGCATAAGTAGTTATTTCACACCAAAGTATTAAGACCTTTTAAAATAGAATCTGCTAAATAGATGTCCCCAGATCACAAAAGCAGAACCTAAGGCTCCGAGAGGAGGCTTCATTTGTCTTCCTTGGTACGTGATGCATCGCAGTCAGAAATGATATTAAGGACACCAGGTCCTAAAACCTGCTGACCAATCACAATGGTGGCTGAAGCAAACCTTACAATTTTAGAAAGTTCTCTGTGTGAAAATAGCAGAATTGAAGGCTGTATTGAAAGAGTGGTTTCTTCTCCATTAAAGGCAAGCCCATATCACTTCCTCAAGATCCCAAGTGAAACCCCAAAATAGTAAGGCAGGCAACGTGGCAACTCAGAGAAGCAGATGAAGCATCGGAAATGGCACTTTGTTCTAAAGCTGAGAAGAAACTTACAGTGTGGCTTCCTTTTCCTTCAGCTCCCTGGCTCTTTCAAGTTCTTCCGAATTTTCATGAGCATTTCCTAAGATAGTCTTACTTCTCAGCATAAAGGATAGAAAAAAAAGTTGCAATTAATTTTTTTAAATGGCAAAGCTGTTAAAAGTTCTGGTGCAATTTATATCTCAATGATTTTTACCCCAACCCAAAAGAGATAAGCAGCACTGATTTTCACTGAAGGTATATATGGTTCTCTCCAAAGCCACCCAGTAAATCTATTCTCTCCCAAGGATCCAACTGAGAATATGATTTCTTAAAACTTCCACTTAAGTATCAGCAATTAAGGTAACAATCAAGTTGCCCACCCTTCTATAAACATCCTAAACTTCCCAAGTAAAGAAGAAGTGACTTAGCTGAAACTTCTCTGACTCCTACTACATTCCCCACTGCCAGCTCAGCATCTCATTTGTCCAGAAATGGGGTCATATTCACCCTTCATCTGACAGAACAATTCTTCATCATCCAGAATTCCTTTTCCAGCTCTTAACAGATGAAGCATATTGTCTCCTCACCCTTTCCACCACCCCCAGTCTATTCCAAATGAATTGCCTGAAGCTTGGCACACAGTAGATGCTCAATAAATGTTTGTTAAGCAATGTCTGTTAATAACCTGCAAGCATAAGGGATCAGAATACTACATCTGACATCATTATTTCTATTTATTATATAACTATGAAGAGGAAACAAGCAGTATTTTTCAAACTATGGACCATAACCCATTTTGAAACCCATTGTGAAATCGATTTAGTGGGTGGTAGTTAGCAAGATTTTTTCTCTAATGAAATAGAGAAAATGTAAGAATGCATCACACATGATAAAAGTAAATATGATTTTATGAAAACTTTATTTCCATTTTACATAGTATATAAACTATATATATGTGAATGTGCATATGGGGTCATGATTGTAAGATATTATTTCTCACTGGGTCACCATCTAAAAGCCATTGCTCTACAGGAGAAGCAGTTAGCACTGACCCAGAATCAATTCCACAGCACAAGACAGCAAATAATTCAATAGTTCTTCAAACAGGGTCACCAAAAAGTATTCTATGAAGGAGGCCCTGCCTGAAGCTTCTAAGAACAGTTTCATCAACTGTGGGCATCTCCCCCACCTTTTCCCCTTGAACTGGTTTGCTTATTTCTGTTTTCCATTCCTACCCCCCTAGAATCCAAACATGTCCTGAACAACCAACTTCCTCTCTTCTAGCTCCTGAAAGAGCATTCATCCCCAGGTTTGGAGCAATGGTACCTAGTTTGCATGTACTGAAGCTACACTTAAAGACTGCTGGGATTCTGCATGGGTGGATGTTTTTGACATATGACATATATATTAGCAAATGAAGCATTTAAGTGGTGATGATGAAAATTATGGTATATGTCAAAATAAATTACAACAGATTTTGAATGAACTGTAAACCTGAGCTTGACAGCTCCACTTGGCATTCAACCCAAAGAACAGAGAAGTAATTGAGCAGTGACATGTAATAATCAAACATAAAGTCACCAGAACAGGAAAGCCCAGGTTTGAAATTAACCAAATCTAACTCTTTTGGGTTAGTCTAACTCTTTTTCCATGAGGCGGTGTGAAGAAAACTTAGCAGTCCTTCCCCATCACTCCCCAACCCTGTTCCCAGAGGAAGCATGAGCAAGGCTGTTTTTACTTTCTGTCCATGTCTGATGCGGCAGCATAATGCAAAGCTGTGCGTCCCCAGTCATCTGTTTCATTAACGTTGGCCCCTGTGGTCACTAATGTCTCAATACAGTGGAAATGACAATTTGCAGCTGCATAGTGCAAAGGGGTCCTGAAAAACAAACAGCAATTTATTACTTCATTCAGTCTGGAAAACAGGCTGGTTGTTGGCACTAGCACTGACAGCAGTATTCCTAGCGGTGTGGAAAGCTTCTTTCAGCTGTGTAAGTTAGGTATCCCTTATCTGAAATGCTTGGAACTAAAAGTGTTTTAGATGGTTGAGCATCTTTTATTCAAAAATCCAAAATTCAAAATGTTCCAATGAGCATGTCCATTGAACATTATACGTCTGTGCCCCAAACATTTCAGATTGTGCAGCATTTCCCAGTTTGGATTTTCAGATGAAGCGTGCTTAACTGTATAAAGTGGAAGTGAGGCTACAAAGACAGTGGTGTCACACAAGGCCATCTATCACGGATCTGTTCTTTCTCCTTCCTAGAGCCTATCCTAGTTCAGGTCTACATTATTGCTTTTTGGACCATTGCAAGCCCATCCTATTGACTTCCTTAGCTCTAATCAAGTGTCCATAATTTCTAGTTAGTCTGAATGAAGAATTTTTTAAGGTGCAATACCCATGTATAACAATCGTGTTCTAAAACCTTTGGTTCTCTCTACTAACCAAAGACTCGATTCCTCAGCCTAGAATTGAAGACTTTCCAAAACTGGTTCCAATCTCCTTTGATAGGTATCTCTCTCCCATAGACGTACCCATTAGGATAACCAAACTGGATGATTTGAGGCTTTCTGGATTATGTCCACACTTCCCCCAGCCTTTGTCCAGGTTGGTTTACCCCTGGGAGTGCCGATCCATGAATCACTTCCACTCATTAAAACCCCACTCATCCTTCTTGTCCCAGGAGCTAGTTCTCTTTCTTTTGTCTGAGATGGCTTAGCTACTCTCTGGATCCCTCTTGAGTTCTCATCACATATTGCCTTGATTTTAGCACTGGTGTATTGTCTCATCTTCCCCACTGAGCTGTAAGCTCCTAGAGGATAGGGATGTTGATTAATGAGAAGAACAATGCAGAATCCAAATCAGAATCAGAAGCCCTGGGCTCTGGTGTGGGGAGATGTGCAAGCTGGCTCAAATCACATCCTCTCTCTGGGTCTGAACTTTTTCACCCTTATTTCAATAAGAACTTTTGAGCTGCTATGTCCTTCTAGGTCTAAATTCCGTGTGTATGTACATGTATAAATCATTTAGTTTCTCTCTCACTAGCTGATTTTTCTCCTCTTTCGTTCAAAAAAAGAATGTTTAAATATTTTACCTATTGAACTGCATATGTTTTAACTAGACTGAAAATTATCAAGTAACAACCTCATGACAGGGACCAAAGATAAAGCCCTTAAGGTCCTTCTGGGTGTAAAATTCTGTGTACATGTATAAATGATTTACTTTCTTTGGGTTCAGCTTTCTTACCTATTAAAAGGGATAACAGCATCCCCACATATCTCATAGAGTTAGCATCAGAAAACACAAGGACCTTGTAAAGGGCAAAACTATAGAAATATAAAGTAAAGTAATTTGCTGTACATTACTTATTTCTAGCTCTCAATTATTTAACAGTTTTTCTGGTATGACTAGCCAATAGTCAAAGAATAATAAACAAATGATCAATTTTCAAGTATAACTATTTCATATTTTATAGTCAATTTATTGGCTCTCTCACTAGTTGATTTTTCTCTTTAGTTCAAAAAAGAAAATTTTACATATTTTACAAATTGGATTGTATATGTTTTAATTAGACTGAAAATTACTAGGTAAGAACCTCATGACAGGGCCCAAAGATAAACAGAAAATGATACTCAGTTCTGTCCTGAGGAGGTTCACAGTCAGGTGGGGATGTGAGAGGTGTACGAACCAGAGCAACTCCATCTTGAATAAGGGCCAGGTAAAATGAGGCTGAGACCTACTAGGCTGTATTCCCAGATGGTTAGGCATTCTAAGTCACAAGATAAGACAGGAGGTTGGTACAAAATACAGGTTATAAAGACCTTGCTGATGAAACAGTTTGCAGTAAAGAAGCCAGTCAAAACCCACCAAAACCAAGATGGCAATAGGAGTGACCTCTGGTTATCCTCGCTGCTATACTCCCACCAGCACCAGGGCAACATCAGGAAGTTACCTTATATGGTCTAAATAGGGGAGGCATAAATAATCCACCCCTTGTTTAGCATGTAACCAAGAAATAACTATAAAAATGGGCCACCAGTAGCCCTTGGGGTTGCTCTGTCTATGGAGTAGCCATTCTTTTATTTCTTTATTTTCTTAATAAACATGCTTTCACTTTACTCTATGGACTCACTCTGAATTCTCTCTTGTGCAAGATCCAAGAACCCTCTCTTGGGGTCTGGATGGGGACCCCTTTCTCATAACAAGGAGAGAGACAAGGAGTCAGAGTCCATAAGAACAGTGTGAGGTACTCTGCAGTCATGGAGGTTTAGGGTGATGGGGAACAGAGACAAGGGGCATGCCCATCAGAGCACAAGGAGGTGTCACTGATATGAATCTGAAAGGGTGGGTAGGAGCTGCCTTAGACAGGTTGGTAAGAGAAGAAATTTGTGGCAACCTCAAAGAAGGAGGGTACATGTAGAGAGGAAGGGTAAAGAGGTACAATGGGGGAAAAATTATATATATTCATGAAAAAATATATATCCATAAGCCAGTTGGCATCATGGCATTATTTACTTACGTAAAGGACCATTAAGGTAAGAAAAGTTTTATGACCCATTGGTGGTATGTGTGCTTAATGTTTTAAATGTGTGGCTTGATGTTTTAAACATGTCTGAAAACTCATCCCAAGATGAAATGTTCAATACACATAATAAAATGCTCTAGATCTTATGACTAGGACTTATGTGTTCTACTCTGCTAGAAACAGAATTTTCTAAACTATATCCATGCAGGAATTTTGTTTTGTCTTTTAACTGAAAAAAAAGACAACTGTCAATTCTAAATAGGAGCTGTGAGTGGAGATGCTTTCTTTGTGGCTTATTTGCTTTGCTGGCAATCTCTATGAGAAGGGACTTCCTTCCGAGGAGGATGGAATCCCCCCAGCTAACTTCCCAGTTTACCATTTCAACGTAACTTGATTACTAGATAGACCACTCCCAGTTCCTTTTATTTAGGCACTTGAAGCAGAACTCTCTGATTACATACCTCCCACACTTGTCCTTTTTGTGGAAATCTGCTCCGCTGCTCTGCAAGAGTTTTATACATTCCACATTACTAGAAAGACAGGGAAAACATCATTAAGACGGAAGAGATCAATTACTGGCCTATCTTCAGCAAGAGCTATTTTCTGCAGAGTGCAGGACCAGATGAAAAGATAGCTCCCAGTCTAAATTCCGCTAATAAAAACCTGAGCATATTAGAGCAATGACATATTGTAAGGATCTAAAGTTTCTATGATTCCTTTTTCAAAGCTAATAAATCAACAGATTAAAGAACGTGGTGGAACATTTTCAATTCCATGACTAAGAAATTTAATGATTATTACATGATTAAACCCTCCAGTGATGGTTTCATCATTTATCCTGAAATTCTTTTTCAAAACCATCAAGAGTTTATGAAATAACCACTTAAATGTATAATAATTTCATGTCCCTTTAAACAATGAGCCAGAGAGGATGGGCGTTACCTTCTATTACAGCAGAATGAATTCACCATGATAACCACTTTCAACCCAGACACTCCTTAATGGAAAATAAAGCAACTGCATTTCCCTGTCTTTGTAATTTGGGCAAATAAATGTGCAGAACCAGGCTGAAAATGATGTCATGGTGCACAGTGATCTTTCATAGCTTCTTTATCATTCACAGAAGCAATAAATCATATTTAATAGACAGAAAAGGACCCAGCGAAGTGATTTTTCCTATTAAAGGGCATGTAGCTAAATAGCAATTCTAATAGGAATTTCAGACATGAATCTGGAATTGTGTGTTGCCACTTTCTGTACAGGTCTGATATTTTTTAAATGGGTGCATAAAAAAGAGACAATTATCCATTATTGTTCTATACTTGGGATGCTAGAAGTGGCCTGGAATTATTACTATAATTCACCTATGAAAAATGATCTCAATTCTAAACCTGAGCAGGGCTCTCTTCACCCCAAATCCACCCTTTATAGCCACCTTCTCAGAGAACTAGCTCTTTCAATTATAACATATAAGAACTTTTTAAGATAAGTATGTGTTGGTGTACCATGCCAGCTGATGTAAAGCACCTGTCTCTTACTGAATGATGCCAAAGAATCAAAGGCAGAGGTTAAACCTGACTTTGGTTTACCCTGATGAATCCAACTTGTGTGGCTCATAAAGCTCATACAATCTGGGGGCCGAGGTGGGGGTAAGGGGGCTTTAAAAAAAAAAAAAAAATATATATATATATATATATATATGTGTGTGTGTGTGTGTGTGTGTGTATAATTATGAATACAAATCTAGTAATAAGAATTCAGAAGGAACCCTAAAGTGTCACCATTTATCCACCTCTGATAAATAGGTAATACCTTTGATAATATACAAATGACAAATGGAGAAGCATTGCTGTTCCTTAAGGACCAGGAAATTGATTAAGAACTAACACCTTCCCCAAACAACGTCATCCAAGAGATGCCATGTTTAGTCAATGTGTGGTCACATATATCAATAATTTATTGATCAGAGCTTCAATCTTTCACCACTAGTATGTGAAAAGAAAGTAGCTGATGAAAAAATTCTCTTTACAACCTTAAAAAAAGGTAAGGGTTAAATCACTGCTTGCCTGTCTTTTGGGTTTTCTTGACCTATGTTCACATTTAATCCCTAAAAGACTAAAAATCAGATTTGAAACAAGGACAAAAATGTCTATAAATGAACATAAATTAATTCAATCTTTGATTCTCTTGATCATCACCCACATACCAGCAACAAAAGAGGAAAAACCTACGAACAAATTTCAAATTATTTTCTTTTGGTGTATGGGGTAACAGATACATATTCTATAGCCTGAAAACTTAATTTAAAAAAATAAAAGAGAAAGAAGAAAGCAAAAGAAAAACTATTTGCTATTTGAGATGGGCTAATAATTTTTCTTTGGTGAAACAAAATGCAAGTAATACAGAAATATAACAGTGATATTTGATAATTGGTAGAAATGATTCTTATTTTACTAAGGAAATTGCCTTTGATTCAAGAAAGCTTAGGTCAATAAAGCTGAATTAGTAATTAAGTCATAAAATAACTAGAATTGCTAACTACTCACCCTCCTGCAGCAGCAGCATGAAGGCACGTTCTTCCAAATTTATCTGGGGTGTCTATTTCAAAGCCTGCAGACAGCACGTGCTCATTACTAAACAAGGATACTATGCTATACTTTTGTCCTAGTTAAACCACAAGAAACATTGCAGAGACAGAAAAATCAGTTAGTAGAAAAACCAGAATGCAAGCAATTGTAGTCAGAAAGAGGTTGTCATGGAAACAAATGGTAACTGCTCAAGCTTGGCAATTTTATAGGAAGAACCGTGAAGTCAAGAAGGATTTATTTTCGCATTCAGCCCTGGGTGAACCACAGCCCCATTTTTTAATCTCAGGATAGAAATTTATGAAACCAATTTGAGATAAGTAGGGCAATAGACAGGCAAATAGAACTCATGGACAAAATATGGCGGCAAAGGAATAATCTTAGCATGCTGGAATAGATATTTTCTTATGTGTATTTCAACCTTTCAGTTGGTTTAAGAGTTGGGAAACATGCTTGCATGCAGGGATTATTTTTTAAACATGCAACAGCAGTGAAAGCAGAATCAGCCATAGGTAAAGTACTTAAAGGAAAAAAAAATGCCTCTGGGATATCTGCTGAATTAATTCATAAACAATCTTTGCCTTGCAGACCTCTACCACTTTTGAAAGCCCAGGAATTTCCTAATATATGACAGTCGGCAGAGGTGGTGATAAGAAAGATTAGCAAAGCTCCAAACAAGAAACAATCTCTTGGCTCCAAATAGTCTCATATTTAAAAAATAGAAATTAAACCTAGTTGGAAGAAATCAGCCATAGTGATTTTTCAATGCCCAGGGAGTGGGAGTAACATGACATTTTCTACCACCAGATGTAGGGTATTTGGCCTTTTTTCTTTTGCTGAAAAATATTAAATGCTAAGCCATCATTTTAAGTCTCAAAGACTTTTCCTTCTTCTGTGACTTAACCTTTCTATAAGCTCTGGCCATCTCTGCCTCTTTTCACCCTGGAATGCCCAAGCTTTAACTTGAAAAACAGACAAGATTCTCATTCTGGGACAGGAATAGTGACATTCAAACAGCTTTAACACCAAGGATTGCTGGGAGCTGTCACATGCAGTTAGCTGAGGAACACAACTCATCCTGCCAAGTCAGGTAATGACATGAAGCACAGGCAGCCACTCACTCTGACCAGACACCTGAAGCCATTCATTGACTCATGTACAGGACACATTAAGCCTCATCTCTGCTAACAGATTTACTTACCTGATGATAACAACTTTCTGCAGCAGTCAGAGTGAGCATTTAGGGCAGCTAAATGTAAAGGGAACATGCTATGGATTCCACACCTGAGGAGTAAGAAAACAAAGCATCTCACAGCAACAGATCTCAAGATACGTGCAGAAGGACAATTACCTGTCTAGATTCTCTGATGAAAATTAACAATGCTTTGTGTAGGGAGTCTTGGCTAAAATAATTTGGTAATTCTTCCATTCAATAAATAATTATGCAATCAATTTCTACTTTAAAATAATAAATGCCTGAATCAGAACCAGAATTAAAAGTCCATTATCATAAGAATGTATATTTTAAGAAAATCTGTTTCACATAAACCATGGCTCTTTAAATTTAAAATTAATTTCCCTCTCATTTTCTTTCAGCTTGGGTGATTGTATGTCTCATTCCCTCATTCATCTATTCAACACTTTCTAAGTATCACAGACTATGCTAAGAGCTGGAGATAACAATACTGAGCAAGACAAACTCCCAATTTTGAAAGGCAACCTGTTCTCTTTTCATTTTCTTTGTACCTTTTTTTTTTTTTTGAGACAGAGTCTCACCCTGTCACCCAAGCTAGAGTGCAGTGGTGCTGATACAGTAATAGAGGCAGGTGGCAGAGAAATCTAGGCAGAAAAGGGCAGGTCCCCAACAAAAACCCACTCTCAAGCTCAAAAGCCTGAAGCTGCAATCCAAAGTGAGAACTTCTATCCCTGTTTTCTCACTCAAATGTTGCCTTTTCCTAAACTACCCATGGCCCTGCCCCATGCAATCCTGTGCCTATAAAAACCCCAGACTCAGCCAGTAGACAGGACTATGGCTGAACATCAGAGAGAAGTGGCTTGAATTCAGAGAGACAGCTTGATGGCATAACTTTGGAGGAGAATCTGGCCAGAGACAGCTGGACTTCAGGGGAAGATTACCTACCCATCCCGTCCCTTTTCCAGCTCCCCTTCCCACTGAGAGCCACTTTCATCAGCAATAAAATCCCCTGCATTTACCATCCTTCAATTTGTTCATGAGACCTCATTTTTTCTGGACATCAAACAAGAACTCAGGAGCCACAGGTGCAGATACAAAAGGTTGTCACTCTGGCCCTTTGCCCTCGCTGGTGGAGGGCAGCTGCCTCATGCAAAAAGGCAAAGGGCCCACTGAGCTGTTAACACTTAAGCCAACAGTGGATGGCAGAGCTAAAAGAGCACTGTAACATGCCCTCGAGGGGCTTTGGGAGTTGCAGGCACCCCCACCTGGATGCCACTGCTGGGCCTGCACAGAGTTTACTCCTGCCATTGCCAAAGCGGCCAGCTGGTTCCAGCACTCATTCACTCCACTTCCCATACTCATTAGCTCACGTGCTCCTTCCTGTGAGGAGTTGAGTGGCAGGCTGAGTAAACAAGGTACCCTTGTTGTGAGTCCCACAAAGGGGTCAGGGAAAGAAGTGTGATCACAGCTCACTGCAGCTTTGACCTCCCTGGGCTCAGGTGATCCTCCCACTTCAGCCTCCTGAGTAGCTGGGAACACCACAGGTGCACATCACTACACTCAGCTAATTTTCTGGTGTATTTTGTAGAGACAGGGTTTTGCTATGTTGTCCAGGCTGGTCTCAAACTCCTGGGCTCCAGCAATCCACCTACCTTGGCCTCCCAAAGTGCTATGATTACAAGCATGAGCCATCATGCTCAGCCCTTGTTTTATTTCTTGATTTGATAAACAACTATTATTGTTGTATTATGTCCCAAGCACTTTGCTTGGAGTTAATAATGGCTATATTGTTGAAAATAAAGTTTTGGATGAGAATAAAAACTAATGTTTGTCTTTTGCTGATCAAACTTCATCTTCCAACCCACATCACAATACCAGTCACAAAAAACACAGTTGGGAGTAATAAACATTACTTTGCATATATTTCATAAACTTAGTAGTATTAAAGAAAGAATCTAGAAATGGACTTTATAGATCGACCCCACCACAACACAGTCCCCCAGATGACCCCTTAAGGGAGAGGCAGCCTTCTGATGGCAGCATTTTTTGCCTTCAGGATTAAATCCTCCTCCTCTTCCCTACTACATCTTTTTCAACAAGGACCCAAAGCCACATGCTGAATTGTAGTTCATACCAAGCAGCATCACCAGGTGATTCCTATGTACTTACAAGCATTTACAATGTTAGTGACCATTCCTCATAACATCTCATTTTAATCAAATAATACATTTCAGATTGTTTAAATCTTCTGCATAATACAAGCAAGCATGGGACTGTATCTGTTTACACCCTGCAGCATTAATTACCTAAGTCTCCTCTCTGGCACAAAGTGGCCCATTTTCAGACTTCATGCTTCATAAACACATATGATTTGAATTTGTTAAGCTTTGGGTACATACACTTTATTTACCATCTCAAAAGTTATTATGATGGTGTATGTTTGTGACTGCGTGAAAGGACATACACATTCACAGACATTTTATGGTACTCAGTGTTTTGCAATATTCAATTCTGTCAGCAATTAACCACCGTTTTCTCTTTCCATAATAGCTTCTTCCTATGTACTGATGCTTTTGTTCAGTCTTCCCTCTGTTTGTTTTCCTTTCCCTATATGGAGATTCCAGCCCAGTGTGTGTAATAGCTGGCATCCATCAAGTGATGCAATTTGCTTGTCTTCCAGGCAGCGACATGTGGAGACGAACTGCTTGTAATTGCCTCTCTCATCATTTACCAAAAAAATTCTGAAATGCAATTGCATCAGTGATGACCTTGATGCTTGTGAAAGGGGAGAGGGAGTTGGGGGACGGGAGAGAAGCTTTTCTACTTATGCTATTATTTATATTGTTCCCTCTTGATTCAAGAGAAGCATCCTTTTTTTTTTTTTAAAGTGCATAACATGGTTTAAAAACCTACGTATTAAATGGAACTTAAAGCTAATGTGATTTAACCTAATCATTTTATTTGTTTTGGGAATTTAAGGCAAAAACATGTGATTAAATACATCTGGACATTTAGAAGAGGAAAATGGATAGAATATTTTCATTCCTGAAAGAACGTGCCTGGAATCAAAAACTGGATTTCTGAAGATTTTTTTGAGCTTTCCTCATTCTTTCAATACATACGTACATACACACACACACACACAAAATATGTTCATACACACCCACAAATAAAAATATATATACACATAATACATATACAATATAGTTTATAAAGTTCCATATATATCTTTACATAAAATAATATAAGCAAATGAATTAGAGGAAATAGCATCAAACTCTATAAGAAACCAATTGGGAAAACAAAAAGCATAAGTGATAGTATAACAGCAACAATATGATATATTCCATAAACCTCATTACCAATATTTCCAATCAATCTTGCCACTTAAAACCCCTCTTTAGATAATTCATCACACTCTACATTCACTGATTTTTTTTTCACTGCTCCTTACAAACCTAAGATGAGAGAGATAGAACTACTCTAATTTAAAAGGTCTAGTAAAAATTCTGTTTAATATATATTTTTTATTCCACAGTGAATAAAAAGTTACTACCTCAGTGTAGGATTTGCAAACAGATTAGTGCAGACTCAAATGCTATGGCATTTGCACTTGCATATGAAATTATGGTTCAAGTAGTAAAACTAAGTTTCAAGTCAACATTGGAAAGAAAAGTGGAATTCAGTGTCCCTGAATCACTTCAGAAATGATTTATGTATTTCAAAATAAAATTACTACTTTATTGTTATAAAATAAAACTGATCATAAAGGAAGGATTATAAAACCTTTCACAGGAAAATTAGGACTTGGTTATCTTAGCCAATTAAGAAGCATCACTCTTACTTCATCAGGTATACGCCAAGGAAGATCAAGAATGCAGGTGCCAAATCACACTAAAGTTAACAATGCATAAGTTACAGGAGAGAGGAGACCAACTCCAGTTAAATTGCCACATTTATTTGACCAGTCATTAAAATTAATGGAACACATTTATATTAGCTAGTTCTAATTTAGCTGTTAGTTGGCATCTCCTACCCAGTTATTTCAGAATAAATGAGGTCTGCAGGCCTGTCTTGCAGAGAGCTATTAGAGGTGAAGAAAGAGCCTTCACACGATTAGAATTTGGGGTCTTTGAAGCTTTTCCCCAGGACATCAGGGAGATGTGGCTGCCCTCACTACATCCAGTCTTTTCTAGAACCTTCTCTTCAGGCCATTTGAGTAAAGAACACATGATTAAGGTGACAGAGTCAGAAACAGGGTTTGAGTCCTCATTTTGCCACTTGCTACCTACTTCATCTTTGGCAAGTGCATAATGCTTCCCTCCTCAGGAAAATAAGGTAATCACAGTGACTCTATCACACAGCAACTGTAAGGGCCCATTGAGATAATGTTCACATAGTGCTAAAATAGAGCATCAGGCACATGGAAACCCTTTACCATACATGCTAGTAGGATTGTTGCCCTTGAAATCTGTATAAGCTCAATTGGTAATCAGCAGCACATGAGTTTTGCAGCTGTAATCAGGTTGTACTTCTTTAAAATCAGGTGTGTGATTCCTTAAAAGCCAAGAATGAATCATGATCAGTTAACATTTCTGTTATCTTTCTGCATAAGTGGGAATGGTTTAGCTCTGCTTACTGAGTGGGTGAGACAAAAACACTTCCTAAATTTAGAATAACATAATTTTATGGTTTTTATGAAATGATCAGTCCAACTAAACAAACCAATTTCTTACGAATTTTATCTATGCAATTCCAAGTATTTGGTATGCACCCTTAAGTGACAACCATGAGACCTGGTCCTTTTTATTTGCAATGAACAGATGTTTTCAGTTGTTCCTTTTGAATCAAGTTTAAACACTTTAAAGTGGCTCGAGAGGCCCCTTCTCGATCTGGCTGTTGTCTAATCTGCATATTCTAGAATCTCAATAAACGTGTTTTCATCCCTGTAAGAACCAGGCTCTGTCCTGCCCCCAGGCCTTTGCACATGCCAGTCCCTCCACCTGAAATGCTCTTATCTTTCTCTACTGCTTCTCCCATTATTTCTCAAATTAATCAGTGCATCTCTGAGGCACTGGAAATATCTCTGGGATCTCAAGAGTTGTGAGAATCTTGTCTTTTCCTTTTGATGATCATCTAAAACAATTGGCATAAAAGCATTCTTTTGGCTCATCGGAGTGGCCTTTTATCACTGCATACCTCTGCCTAATTTCAGCATCCATGTTTGTACTGAGGATCACACTGGTGTTTGTGTAGTACTGGCATGGGCCAGTGAGAAAAGAATAAAGATGGACTCAATGGACAAGTGATAAGGCTGAACCTAGGGAGGGTCAATAATAATGCAGTACCTGAGCCTTCCGTATAAACGAAATTTGGCAGTAGTTTGAATAAGGGGCTCTGTGCTGCATGACAAGTCCACTGTCCCACCACTTTAAGCCACTGCAAAACCTCCATTCTTGCAGTGTATACTGAACTCTAAAGAGCCTGCACTTCAGTTACCAGGACTGTAATCCTACACAAATGGTGATTTCACTTTGGCAAAATGTCAACTATCACATCATCTGTTATGTAGAGGCAGCAAGCCACATGCTTAGGAGCCCAGGCTCCAGATCCAATAGATCGAAGATGAGTCCGATTTCTACCCCTTACTGGCTCTGTGACTTTGAGCAGGTAACTGAACCTCTCTGTGCCTCATTTACTTCACCTGTAAGATGGGCATAATCATAGCATTTACCCCATGAGGTTACAGTAAAAGTTAAATGTAACCCCTCAGAGCAGTGCCCAGTTTGCTACTACTAAATTGTGCAGTTAACATGAATGGTGTTGGTTTCTGTTTACATGTATTTTGTAATTTTTAAATATATTAATTTGTTAATGTCAAAAGCCTAAGGAGTTTATCTAGTTTATGTTTATACATATTCACATAACATTATAATAAAAATAACCATATACTAAGGATCTAAAAGACCCTTGCTACCATGAGCTAACTGCTAGTCATCCTTCAGACTTGGTTAACCATTACTTCTTCCTTCTCTAGTGCTGTGAGACTGGGTTCCATGTCTTAGACATGTTTTTACACATCCAAATGGCAGCCAGCAATTGCGCTGGCATCACACTTAGCATTCATGATTGTATTGCTTGTTTAAATCTTACCCCCAAGAGATTATAAATTCCTCAAGGGCAGGGACCTCTATAATCCCAGAACCTGGCATCGTACATACTAGTTAGGACCTCAACCAATATTTAATGAATGAGTGAATGTCATAGCCAGTTATCTATAAACTACAATACCCCTAATTCTGCTGCAGTTGAGGCAGAAAAAGAAAGCATAATTAGTAAGGGGATAGGTGAATTAAAATCCTAGAGACAAGTGCCCCCAAACAAAATGAAAGTAGATAAACCAGAGGGCTTGGACACCACATAAAGTTGCATGAGCACTGAGTCAAACCATAGGAAGTTGCTCTGACTTAAAGTTCAGAGAAGCAAAAAGAATAACAAAGAACATTCTAATCAAGGGCTGACATTTATTTTAGATTCAAATAAATCTGTAAGAAAGTAATAATGATAAAACTTGTCATATAGAGTTCTTTTAAATACATTTGGCTATATTGCTTATGAATGAAGAGGGGTTCTTTTCATAAATGCTATTTTTTTTTTTACTTATTTATGAAAGGCCTATTTTTCTCCTCTTTAATAATCCTATAAGGAATCCAGAGAACAGTGATTTTCTGAGAGGCTTTTGGCAAATTTAATCTTCTCCAATTACTCTTCCCTTCATTTTGATATTTTGCCCCAGGGTGGTTTCAATTCTCCCATACACATAAACACACAAAGGCACTTACACACACACATATAATCACTGCCCTAAGGAACCACTGTCACTGAAGGTAGCATGTCGCATCCCCAGATACATTGTGACAAAGAAAGCAGACATGGCTCTTTGAGATTGAGACAATGTTTCTGTCATCTGTGTCCCTAGGACATAGCAGAGACAATGGAATAAAAGGCTACTTGAACAACGATGTTATTTTTAAGGCACTTTTGCTACGTGGTCTGTGCTTCCATAAATTGAAAGCAAAGTAATTACAAGGAAATAAACTTTAATCATATTGAATTAAATGGTTTTTAGGAGAAAATTTTTAGCGATTATTGGATCCAGCTAATTTTTATTCCCAAAATGAATTCAAGTCTGGAAGAAAATCAGAAATTCATGATTATTTGGCTAAAATTCCCCAAGTAACCCAAAGCTGAAAAAAAAAAACCACTGAAAATATTAACACATTACAGGTAAAGTCAGTTGGTGCCTAAATATTTTTTCTTTTGCTGAATTAACATTGAGCATTTATTAACTCTAGCTGTGGGCATCCACGTTCTGGCTGGGAACTCCAGAACCTGGTAAGAGCATCCTGAATACTAGTGTAGAGCTCTTCCCACAAAACTGAGAGGCTTACTTTAACTTGCAACATCCAGATTCTCTTCTCTTCTGTGAAGAAGAGATATCCCGCTGCTATATTATTTGTCAGCATTCCCCTCTTCTGTCATCCCTCAGCCTCATCTTTAGCCCAAGACCTCATCTTTTCTCCCCTGGACATTTGCAAGAGGCTGCCAAGAGTTTCTAGCCTGGACTGCCTCCAATATGCCCGGACTGCTATCAGAGAGATCTTTCTTACACACAAATGGGATCATTAGACACAACCTGTTCTACACTCACTTAGAATTCTTTAATAGCTTCCGAATGACTCAGAATGGAATCTAATTCCTTGGCAGGACTTGCAAAGTCCTTTGAGATGTGGCTCTTCCAGCCTTTCCACCTCATTTCTTTCCACTCCACCCACCAAACATCCAATGTCACTGCTTTAGAAATGTGCTTTTAACATGTTCACATGTCTATGTCTTTATAACGACTGTTGTCTCTTCTTGGGATATCCCTCCTTGCTCGCATTTCTTTCTCTACCCTATAATTCTGTCCATCCAGCAAACGTCCACATATCCTTTCTTTTGTTACAACATCATCTCTTCTGGGAGACCCAGAAAATTAGTGTCTCTCTCACTCTGTTCCCACAGCCTGGTCCAAACATCCATCTTAACAAGTTTCACAACACACAGTCATTTGTGTGTGTTCTTAACCACTAGACTGGGAGACATTTGGAACCCCGTTCAACTTAATGTTGAACTGATGAAGATAAACCATTATATCCTACCAATATACCACAGTGCTTCCCATAATTCACTTTAAGTCCAGGACAACGGGCCCTCTGTGAGTCTGATTTCATGATCCCACTATGTCTTTCCCAGACCATTTCAATTTTAGCTTATTCTCATACAAGACTTTCAATTGTGTTGCACAAAATTGAAAAATAAAACCGAATTCCTAAGATACACTGCCTTCATATGGTTTTTCTTTTAAAAATTCAGTTATTGTTACACACAATCCCTGTGATCAAAGCTAAACTCTTTATTCAGGCATTGAAGGCCCTCTTTAATTTAGTTCTACTACCTATTATTAAATAATAAAATAATAGTTGACATATATTGATAGCTGACTACATGCCAGGCACCGTTCACAGAGCTTTTGGCATGGGTTATCTTTTTAATAACCTTAGCAGATGTATTTATAGAACTCATACAGATCTTACCAGATATCAAAGAGCTTTACTAGTAACTAAGTCATTGAATCCTCACAATAAACCTATAGATGAATACTATTATTACTATAATTTTTCCAATGAGGCAATGGGTCCAAAGTCACACAGCTCATATGGGAAGCAGCTTGGATTGGTGTCAAGGGAGCACCCACCAAAGCCTGGGCTCCCAATCATCGTTGGGTCCTGCTCCTGGATGATGCACAGCATCACCACATTCTCTCCTCTGTCAGGCTGAACTCTTCCCTGGTGTGGAGTCTGCCTGTGCCACTTAAGTCCTGTTTCATTTAGAACTTTATGATATATAATCTTGCATGGTTCTTTTCTTAAGTGGGTCTTGGGCCTCGAACAAAATTGTGAGCTCTTTAAAGATATCAACTAGGTAACTTACACCTTCTGAAATCTCCCATAGCACCCAGCATAGATGCTTTATGTATTTTTGTTGAATTGAAGTGCATAATGAAGTCAGGTCTCCCATTCCCTACACAGAAAATTGCCTCAATTGTACTCTATAACCATATCATTAAAGCTGAGCAAGCACTCTGAATAAATCCTGAATTGGCCCAGTTATGTTATATTATGTTATGCTATGTTATGTTATGTTACGTTATGTTATGTTATGTTTTATGTTATTTGAGATGGAGTTTCTCTCTTGTTGCCCAGGCTGGAGTGCAATGGCACGATCTCGGCTCACCACAACCTCTGCCTCCTGGGTTCAAGCGATTCTCCTGCTTCAGCCTCCCAAGTAGCTGGGATTATAGGCATGTGCCACCACACCTGGCTAATTTTGTATTTTTAGTAGAGACTGGGTTTCTCCATGTTGGTCAGGCTGGTCTTGAACTCCCTACCTCAGCTAATCTGCCCACCTCGGCCTCCCAAAGTGCTGGGATTACAGGCATGAGCCACCATGCCCAGCAGTTATGTTTTATTCTTCCTGTTTAACTAATATTAAGCATTGGAAAGGACAGAAGAATATTAGAAAGCAAAGTTAAGAATAAAGTTCAAGTTTCCTTAATTAAAACCACTGAAATAGACCTTATTTGGATGAAGCTAAATAATAAAATTGGTTCTTCTTTGCCTCTGTCATTAAAAGGCACTTTATTTATTTCAAATTTAATTTGTATTTAGTGTAATGGTACAGATCCACTTTTACCTAGATAAATGAGAACTATCTACTACTGCACAAAAGAATCTTTTTGGCAGTATTCCCACTTGAGGCAATTATTCCACTGTATTTTTGTGGTAACCTACTTGGCTGTGTCAGCTCCGCTGGTTATTAAGGTGTTAATCAAAAGCTCATGACCATATCTTGCAGCCACATGGAGTGGAGTGTTGCCGTCCTTATCCACACAGTCAATTTCACCTCCTGAAAGAGATATTTTAATACAGGATAACGCAAAGATTCAGGTGGATTCAGGTGTTATGTTCTCTGCTAGTCTCTCATATCAACCAAACATTGATTTCTTTCCTATTCCAGTTGTGCACCTTTGCTCTGATGTACAAGACTGCTTTTTAAGGGGACAAGTCACTATCTGCAGTATAGTAGTAGTATATCTGTGCAGACAGAAGTCTGTTAGAAACGCTTTTGAGAAATCTTTCCATATTGTCTTAGTTAAGGATTCAAAATCTTACAACTAAATACCTGCTCTGAATCAACAATGTATTCAAATCCCATAAAGTGTAATTCTGAAGCCATGTTCAATTTTCATTTCCCCTGCTGAATTAAAGACATATATAAACCTCATGCTAAAACATAACCAAAGGGGATGGAGAGTTCAGGAAATAATTTCATGTAATTTGATGATCTATCTTAAAATATGATGACTAAAATGAGTGAAAGCATAGACAATAAACTGAAAATGCCTAAATTTATAAAAACTGTGATAATAATCATCTATACTTCTTTTAATAATATAGCATTGTCATTAGGTTTTATTTTGCCGTCTTTTCCCGCAGTTTTTATGTCATTAAATTTCTTTTTTTCTCTCCCTTTTTCGTGTGTATGTATATATACAATTAGTCTATTTATTCATTTATCTGAAGAACCATTTAAAAAGTTATATATCATAACATTTTACCACTAAGAATGTTTTTCCTAAGAACAAAGACATTTTCGCACATAGCCACAATTCCATCATTGTACCCAAGAAATTTAACATTGATAAAATAATTTTATGTAATTTAGTGCCTATTCCAATTTCTCAGATTGTCCCCCAAATGTGCTTTATAATAGTTATCTTGTTGTTTTAATCCAGGATCCAACCAAAAATTCTGATAACACTTGGTTGTCATGTCTCTTTAGTTTCCATTACTCCAAAATAATCCTCCTGGTCTTTTTTTTTATTTATTTAAGTTTCTCGTGTCATTGATATTACTGGAGGCCAAACCAGGAGTTGCGTCGGATTCTTCATTCTGCAGTTGTCTTTGGTTTCTTCATTACTAGATTCAGGCTAAACATTTTGGCAATAATGCCCAGAGCAGATGTGTGCTTCCCTCTGCATTTTCTTAGCACACGCACAGTTATTCCATTACCAGGTGATGCAAAGTTTGACTATTTGCAATGGGTACCAATTTTCAGTTTGGGAAAAGAAAGAGTTCTGAAAATGGATGGAGGTGATGATTGTACAACAGTGGGAATGTACCAGATACCACTTAACTGTACACCTAAAAATGGTTAAAACAGTAAATTTTATGTTATGTATATGTTAACACAGTAAAAAAAATGGCTTGATTATGTGGTTAAGTTGGTGTCTGCCAGCACACTTACTACAGAAATGTCTTTTCCCCTTTGTAATTAACAGATAATTTGTGGGGTGATACTTTGAGACTGTGCAGATATCTGATTTCCCAACAGATTATCCCACAATGATTTTTAGCATACGCAGGGAGTACCTTGTTCACAAGTTACCTGAATTCTTTATTGTATGCTTATATTATCGATAGAAGTTCATTCGATTCTGTTTGCTTTCAAAATTTTTTTTACTGGGTTTTATTTTAGTAATATGTAAAACACATGTTTCAAAAGTTAAAATAATATTTTTTAAAAGCCTTACTCATTCTTATCCCTTCCTCTTCATTCTCATACACATCCTATAGTAATCATTTTCATTAGTTTTAGTTTCTGCTTCTGTGCTTCTCTTTGCAAAAACAGATTTCCCCCTCTACTTAAGAGTGTATACTAGAACTCACTTCTAAAGATCACTTAGATCTTCCTCATTTTTGTACAGCTTAATTTTTTTCCATTGCACAGATGTACTAGTTTAGTACACTTATCCCCTATGGATAAGCATTTAGGTTATAAATAACATTTTGCTATTATCTGGAATGCTACAGTGAATAATTTCATACGTATGTTGCTTCATATTTGTTAGATGTATCTTCAAGATAAATTCCCAGAATGGAGATTTTTAGGTCAAAGAAAAAATTAGTGTGTGGTTTTGTTAGATTTTGCCAGATTTCTCTGTGGGCACTGTGCAATTTTGCACTTTAACCAGCACTGTATGGGAGGCACTTTTCTTTATAGCCTTGTCAAGCGTTTGAAATCTGCTATCTGATGGGTGAGAACTGGTATCTCTCTGCAGCTTTCATTTGCATGTCTCTTATTATGAGGAAAGTTGAACATCTTTTCATATATTATAGATGGACCATTTGTTTATCTTTTTCTGTAAACTATTTTTGATGACTTTTGCTCATTTCTTTAAGTTTGTGTGGACGTTTAAGGACATCCATACAAACTTAGAAAAATGAACAAGTTATTTTCAATAACTCTTAAAATGAGTAAGCTCTATTTGGGAGATTACTCATTTATCAGCAATACATGTTACAAATATTTTTCCCACAGATTTTGTTTTTTATTTTTGGTATTTTTTTCCCATCAAAAAAATTGGGGGACGGGGGCAGGTAATGTATTAGTCTTTTATCATGTTAGAGTTTGTAGTTAGGGAGGCTTTCCCTGTACCCTGGTAACAAAGAAATTGACACGTTTTCTATACTGGAAAGGTTTTCTTTTTCAGATTTAGACAACTGATCCATTTGGAGTTTATCTTGGTGATGGTGTGTTTGTTGACTGACTAAATAAATGTTCCCTGAATGCCTAAAAGACTAAAAATTCAAGAAAACAGCCTGAACAAATTAACAGAGGCAGAAACTAAATTAGTGGTTGCCAGGGGCTGAGGAATGGGAAGTGATGGCTAATGGGTATGAGGTTTCTTTTGGGGGAGATATCTAAACCATATACACAAATCTATATATGCCAGGATAAGTAATATAAAATCCTGAGAAATATAAATATATGAATGGCTTCGATCAATCTAGAAACATGTGATACATTTGTTTTAAATACCTTATTTCTGATTGAGAAAGTATTTTCTTATTGTAGAAAATTTAGAAGATGCAGTAAAATAGAAAATGAAACAGAAATACAAAGAAGAAAATAGAAGTTATCTATAAATTCACTGATTATCCCAGATAGTCAGTACTAATATTCTGGAATATTTCCTTCCAGTTGTATATATGTGTGCACATGTATGTAGAATTTTCCCATGGTTGAGTTCCTGGTGTAGAGTTTTTTAATCCTACCTTCTCCTTTAATGTTACATTACAAACCTTCTCATGTCATTAATTTTTTTCATTAATTGTAAATGACTACATAATATCAGTATCTAGAGAATTTATTTAGCAAGTACTCAATTAATAGGCATTGAGGCCATATCCAAATCTTTGCTATTAAGGAAAACACAGGAATGGACATATTTAGAAATAGTCTTTACATTTCAGATGATTTCTTTTAGTAACTTTTTTTTTTTTGAGATGAAGTCTCATTTTGTTGTCCAGGCTGGAGTGCAGTGATGCAATCTCAGCTCACAGTAACCTCCGCCTCCAGGGTTCAAACGATTCTCCTGCCTCAGCCTCCTGAGTAGCTGGGATTACAGGGGCCTGCCACCACACCTGGCTAAGTTTTGCATTTTTAGTACAGACGTGGTTCTACCACGTTGGCAAGGCTGGTCTCCAACTCCTGACCTCAAGTGATCCACTGCCTCAGCCTCTCAAAGTGCTGGGATTACAGGTGTGAGCCACCGTGCCCAGCCAGCAACATTTTTAAAAGTAGGACTACTGGCTAAAAGTATGGAGACCCCTGATACACACGGGCAAAAAGCTTTTGAGAAAGGCTGTGCCCATTAGCATTCTGTTAGCAGTATACTCGAGCCCTATGCCAAAAAGAAGCCATTGAGAGTCTTCTCAGATCTGGGGAAAGAGCATTATCTTCCAGGTCACGATGCTGTCTCTTGTAGCAAGACCATCCATAAGGTCCTCATCAAATCTATATGGTCCTTCATTCCAATGAATCCTACTATTGGTCATTATAACTAACAACTCCCTAAGATTTATTTTCAGCAAACAATGCTTTTTCTAGCCAGGAGTACTACAGGGCTAGAGTATAAAAATATTTGCTACAAAGTGAAATGATTACCAACAATATGCGCACTTTGTGAAGGGGGCAATTGTTTCAAAAACTCCTATTAGCACACACAAGATTTTAGATGCCTCCCTCACTCTCAAGATTTCTGTGTGTAGAATTTTGTTTGAAAATCAATTTGCTGCCAATAAGTTTGCCCATTTGGGAGTTTGCAGCTTAATAGCTGTTTACGAAAAGGGAATCCCTTTTTAACTGACTGGGACAGAGAAATATAAATGGCAACTTGAATATAATTACAGATCTTTCTTCAAGTCTTTGTTTCTGCGTCATAGTGGGTTTTTTTGTTGTTTCAGGTTTTGTTTTGCTTTTTTTGTTGTTGTTGAGATGGATGATTTCCTTCAGTAAGTTTTTTGTTTGTTTGTTTGTTTGTTTGAGACGAAGCCTCATTTTGTCACCCAGGCTGGAGTGCAGTGGTGCAATCTCGGCTCACTGCAACCTCTGCCTTCTGGGTTCAAGCGATTCTCCTGCCTCAGCCTCCCAAATAGCTGGGATTACAGGCACACACCATCACGCTCATCTAATTTTTATATATTTAGCGGAGATGGGGTTTCGCCATGTTGGCCAGGCTGATCTTGACCTCTGATCTCAAGCAATCTGCCTGCCTTGGCCTCCCAAAGTGCTGGGATTACAGGCATGAGCCACCGTGTCCGACCTTATTTTTTAAATGAATTGTCCAAATAATAGAGTATGATCACTTCTGTAAAGTAATAATTAAATATCTTTACATATATTCTTAAAGATATGGAAAAATTCAGAAGTGTCACCAAACTGCCAGTAAAAATTCTTGGGATAGGGCTGAGGAGACACATCGGTGGGGACCATGGGGAATCTCTTTCGTGACTTTAGTTTACAATTAGCATGTACTAATTTTGTAATCAGAAAAAATAAAAAAAAATAAAGTTAGTTACTATGATCTTCTAGGGACTCAACAGATAGTTCAGTATGATCTGAATTTAGAAGTGTACAACTGAGATCATTTTATGACTTGATGGTAGCTTTGGAGATAGGCAACCACCTGGTCTCCACAGATGCCTCAGAGCAATCCAATGTGCACGTATCCATATCAGAACTGCCCATGGTGGTCTGCCTGAAAGCCCTAACTGTCTAACTGATCCAAGCAGATGTGGGACAGAGATCCCCAGACTACAGGGAAGTCTGCCCTGGAAAAACACTCCATTAATCCACATCCTTCCCTGCCAAGAGTCACCAAATCATTCTTAAGAAGTGTTAGAGCCTCACATATGCCAAAAATTGGATACAGAAAGAGAAGAATGAAAAACATCAGGAAGGGTAGAGCAGAGGGTCTGAGCTGATAAAAGTTTTTTTCTTGTAGTTGTTGTTTTCACTTTACAAGTCAATTTAAAACTATAAAAATATAGATAACTGGCTAGGCATACTGGCTCACACCTGTAATCCCAGCACTTTGGGAGGCCGAGGTGGGCGGATCGCCTGAGGCCAGGAGTTCAAGAACAGCCTGGCCAACATGGCAAAACCCCGTTTCTACTAAAAATACAAAATTTAGCCAGGTGTGGTGGCAAGTGCCTATAGTCCCAGCTACTTGGCAGGCCGAGGCAGGAAAACTGCTTAAACCCGAGAGGCAGAGGTAGCAGTCAGATGAGATGGTGCCACTGCACTCCAGCCTGGGTGACAGAGCGAGATTTCATCTCAAAAAATAATAATAATTATCGTTATTATTGTCCATGTGTGCTTTTGTTATCGTTTAAAATGTATTTCAGGAAAACATCATGACTTAGTGGAAAAATAAAAGAGAGACAATTTGTTATCTGAAAAAATGTTTTCTATTTAAGCAGCACCTCTAGATAAGGGCATTTCTAGCTTACAATTACTCCACAAACCTTTACATTTTCATTTGAAAATTTTTATAACTTGCTTGGAATGCAAATGAAATAGCTTTACTGTTTGTCCTTTAAGGTTGCAAGTTAAATATTGGTGATTGATCATTGACAACCAGTGGGGAAAATAAACAAAATTTGACAGCTTAGAAGTATGCAGAGCATGTCAGAAAGGATAATTAATTTGCACCTTTTAAGCTTTCATCTGAAATCAGTTTTTCATTGCACAAACAAGAATGGTCAGCTTATTTAGTTGCCTTGGAAGGACTGTGAGCCAAAGGGTCAAAAATCCCACACTGACTCATCCTAACCTAAAACTTAACTCTTTCTTTTCAAACTCTATTTTTAAAGCTTCTGTGAAGAAAACATCATTTTTGAACTTGTGTAACCTGCCGGACAGCATATAAGGGGGCTGCCAAAGGCCAATGGTAAGATCAGCCTCCGGACACCAGATTGTGTCTTCTGTCAGTTCCTTTCCCTCTCTCACTATGACAACACAGCTTCAGACAGCAGACAACGTGATTGGATAGCAGAGGTAGTCTTTGCTTATTAACTAAAAAAGAGTGGGTTTTAAAAAAAAAGAGTGGATTTTTTTGGCCGGGCGCAGTGGCTCACGCCTGTAATCCCTGCACTTTGGGAAGCTGAGGTGGGCGGATCATGAGATCAGGAGATCAAAACAATCCTGGCCAACATGGTGAAACCCCATCTCTACTAAAAATACAAAAAGTAGCTGGGCATGGTGGCGCGCGCCTGTAGTACCAGCTACTTGGGAGGTTGAGGCGGGAGAATTGCTTGAACCCAAGAGGCAGAGGCTGCAGTGAGCCGAGATCGCGCCACTGCACTACAGTCTGGTTGACAAAGTGAAACTCTGTCTCAAAAAAATAAGAGTGGGTTTTTTTTTTTCCATTATTATCTTACCAAAGCTGGACGATTCTGGAAAAACAAAGTTATGAAAACTAGTAACCCTGATTAGAGAGCAGTCAGGGAAGCAGAGAAAGCTATTCAAAGTCCAAACACCAATGCAAGTTAACAAAACAAATAAATACAAAGAACATTCCTCAGCAGCATGTTTAGTTGCTTCAGGGAGCCAACTGCTGTGCCCATGTGGTCCTGGAGGACAGAGGGGCTCCTGCTGGGTTATGCCCCACTCTGGGGGGACTGACACCAGGCCCTAGGCAGCATAAGCCTCTGGAGAGGGTGAGTCTCAGCAACAACCCAAGATTCTTCCCAGAAAGAAGCCAACAAACAGGAGGTAAAAAAAGAACTTCCTTTTCTTTCCCCAAGGGCATTAAAAAAAGGTCAAATGGAAGAATTCACAGTTCTCACATGTGTTATGAATGCAAAAAAACTGTCAGTTGAGAGAAGAGAATACCAAAGCATCCTCTTACCAGGACAACTCTATTTCAAATATAAGTGACTCTTAGAGTAAATAGAATTCAATTTTAAAAGGAATTCTTTTTAAACACCATTGGTTTCTGAAGATCATGTTTATAAGCGTGGTGGGTGAGAGTTCAGCCTCTAATGTCAGACAACCTGTGTTCAAATCCCTGTTCCTCAACATACTGGCCCTGTATCCAGACACAAGTGACAACCTCTCTGCCTCAGTTTCCCCATCTTTGAAATGGAGATAATAATAGTACCTCTTTCTCATAGGGTGGTTGAAAGGCTTTATAAGGGGTGTTTAGCCAAGTGCCTGGCACACTGTGAACACCTGGCTTTATCATTATACATAATAGGCTATATGTTATAGCCACTATATCCTTATCAGTTCAGGCCCCTGGACCTCACCCAACCCAAAAGCAAGATGCCAGGACAACCAAGAATCAGAGAGGTTCTGAAACAAAGATCCCCTGATCACAGAGGATGAAAGACAGGATCTCTTTTGAGATCCCGTCTAGAATCTTTTAGTCTAGATGTTGCTAGACTCTTTTAGTCTAGCAACGGCAGGGCACAGTGGCTCACACCTGTTATCCCAGCATTTTGGGAGGCAAAGGTAGGCGGATCACTTGAGGCCAGGAATTCAAGACCAGCCTGGCCAACATGGCAAAACCCCGTCTCTACTAAAAATACAAACATTAGCTGGGCATGGTGGCACACCTGTAGTCACAGCTACTTGGGAGGCAGAGGCACGAGAATTGCTTGAACCCAAGAGGCAGATGTTGCAGTGAGCCAAGATCACCCATCTCACTCCAACCTGAGCAGCAGAGCAAGACTGTCTCAAAAAAAAAAAAAAAAAAAAAAAAATGGTCTAGCAAGAATATCCAGGCAGAGCACAGAAGTCTTCCAGCCCACAAGGCTCTTGGAGAGGCCAAAGCTGCCAGCAGTCCCCTGGGACTGTTGTAGGTATGCTAGCAGGACAGAGGGGAGATGCATCATGGAGATGACCAGCATGGCCTGACACACAGGGATGAACCTGCAGGAAGGCAGTGCCTAGAACTTGAAAGATAGTTCTCCCTCCAACCTTGTCTCTGGAGCTTGAAGTTGCTCTAAAAGGGAACCAAAGCTGTTTAAGTTTTGTTTGTTTCTAAACGTTTTGTTTTGAAAGTTTTGTTTGCTTTTTCAAGGGGGTGGACATTATTTCTGAAAAATGGTTGAGAAATACAGTGGCATAAGAGACGTGCTTGAAAGAGACTAGGGTCACCACCCCCTACCCCCTTTATTTACATTCAGCAACATAAAACACAGTGGCCTTTTCAATAAAATGAATGTCAATGGTATAGCACATATTTCAAATCAGAAATAATAGTATTGCACAGTTAATTTCCGTTTTACCTTCCTTGACTCACTGGAAACATGTCAGGATTTCTTTTCCCTACAGCTTCACTGGAATGCTTATAAATTTCCTTTGCTTTGCTGCAGATATTTTGCTTCCTAAGCATAATTCCACTGGCTGGTCTTCCAGCCAAATGTCAAATGACTTCTTTGTTTTATGTCCTGAGTGCCTAAGACATAACTCCGTGCCACTAACAATTCAAGTGTATGTGGTCCGAAATTCTTATAGATGCGAAAAATACAGGTCCAAGGAAACTGACTAATACCAAACTTTTGAGAAGTAGAAATGTGAGTCAACTAAAAATAGGAACTGCTGGATTGACCTGGAACGTCAGCTTAAAATCTGAACTAAACCTGGTTTTTGTTTTTTAAAAATCCTCACTAAGATTTGCTAACAGAAGTTGTGCTGTCAAAGTCAACTCACTCACAGATGCTGCTGGCCATGACCCTCTATGAGTAACATGAACCAGGATGTAGACTGAACTCCTTAGTACTTTGGCTTCAGTGATAACCTGATGGTTCAAGTACACCTTTGTTGTGAGCCTGGAAAATTACTATATTATGTGACTTTCCCAGGTTTCTGTCAAGCTGTGAATTTTTTTTTTTTTTTTTTTTTTTTAGAAAAAGTTTAACTCTGTCACTCAGGCTACAGCATGCTCTCGCTCACTGCAACCTCCTCTTCCCAAGTTCAAGCGATTCTCCTGCCTCAGCCTCCCAAGTAGCTGGGATTACAGGCATCCTGCCACCAGTCCTGGCTAAATTTTGTATTTTTAGTAGAGACAAGGTTTCACCATGTTGGCCAAGCTGGTCTTGAACTCCTGACCTCAGCTGATCTGCCCACCTCGGCCTCCCAAAGTGCCTGCTATTACAGGTGTAGCTACCACGCCCATCCTAAGCCTGTGATTTTACAATTTTATATCACATCCTTACCTGCTTTTCCTCCGAGTCATCTCATTTTTCCTACTTTTGCCCAATTCGCTTAATAAGTTTTATCTTAGGAAACTATAGTGAACTCTAAAATTTAAAAGTAATTCAGATTTGTTGCTAGAAAATGAATGCTACTTACCTTGATTAGTTTCAGAGTGAAAAGCACAGAATCTTGAGCCTATATAAATATATCATTTCCAATTTCAAAGCTCATGCTCTGTGCCTGATTCCAAATTGACTGTGAAACTGTGGCTTTATGCCTTTACTATTAAGGTGGATGTTGATGACATGTCTGATGAGCAGCTTTTAGCAAAGTATATCAAAGAACTATGTAATTCCATGCTTACCAAAACTCCAAAACACGGCATCAGCTTTCATATTCACGTGACTGACAGCCAAATTCACAACAAGAAACTATTGAAATAATGACACTACTGAAGCATGTCTCTTACCATTCTGAATAAGGGTCTGTGACCGTGTGAACCTTCCATGGACAGCTGTCATGTGCAGTGGACTTTTGCCATCTTTACTCTAAAAAAAAAATGAAGGAGAGAAAAACAATGGAGGCGCTCATGAGCCAGTGACATCAATCTGAAATACCCCTATGGACACTGCTAATAATGCCCTGAAAACATCCATTTAATTTTTTTTAAAAAGTATGATCAACATGAGGCTACATTGAGCTAGGATTTTATCACTGCACTCCAGCCCAGGTGACAGAGTGATGTTTTTCTCAAAAAAAAATTTTTTAAGTATGATCAACAATAACAAGAGGCAAAGATGATTTTGAAAGGAAAAGATAAAATGTACATGACCTCTGAAGTTATTGCATAACATGGCATTTTTTAAAAGCCTAGAGAAACGGTCATCTGTAACCTTTATTCCTCTCCTGTGATTACTGGAGAAGGAAGTTTCCTTCGAGGTATTTTTTTTCCAATCTTTGTCTATAGTACACAAAAAAAGACAAATGTGTTAACTTGAGTGGTCCTGTTTAAGCCGAAGCTGACCAAATGGCTCTGAATCACTGCAACTTTTAAAACTGACCTGAGGCCAGGAGCGATGACTCACACCTGTAATCCCAGCACCTTGGGAGACTGAGGTCGGCAGATCACTTGAGGTAGGAGTTCAAGAACAGCCTGGCCAACATGGTGAAATGCCATCTCTACCAAAAATACAAAAATTAGCCAGGCATGGTGGCACATGCCTGTAATCTCAGCTACTCGGGAGGCTGAGATGGGAGAATTGCTTGAACCTAGGAGGCAGAGGTTGCAGTGTGCCAAAATCGTGCCACTGCACTGCAGCCTGGGTGACAAAGTGAGATTCTGTCGGAAAAAAAAAAAAAAAAGAAAGAAAGAAAGAAAAAAGAGATAGAAAAACCTGATCTGGATCTCCCCATTATTCCTTCCATTTTAATTCCGTTTTTTAAAAAAATCAATTTAAAATAAAACAAAAGGAAAAAGAAAAAAAATAAAAGAAAAACAAAAACAAAACCATAAGTTTTGATTGTTCCAAAACAGAATCTCTTACTTTACGTAACTCATTAGAAGTTAGAGGACTAAGGCATGCAGCTGTTTAGGAAATGGCCCAAATTTGAATGATCAGCTGGAAATGTGTGCTGAATTCATATATTTCTTACTATTCATGATAGAAATGAAATTTCCTTTCCAAAACACAGAAAATTAAGCCAAAACACAGAAAATGTATAACATCTATATACTGATCATCATTATACTAAATACCAAGGTATCACGTATTTAACTAAGAAATAGTAATTTATGGAATTTCTTCTGAAAATAGGCCCAAAAGAAAATATTACTGTTATTTTAGAATAAAACTATCTCCAATAGAAAGAATGTATTTTCATCCAAGTATTGTTATCAAAAAAAAATCTACGTAACACTTATTTTTCTGTCTCAGCAGAAACACTTTTCTAGATCTGAAGTTAAAATATGAGGTTTTAAAAATGCATGTTCATTTTGTGATAAAATCCAAATACCTGTGCTTTAAAACGACTGTTTTAAAAAAACTCCATCTTGGAAAACAAATAATAATTCAGGTAAGTATTTCTTAGAGTGGATCAAGGACTGCCTATGTCTGAATCACCCAGGATTCTTGTTGGAAATATGAATTCTGTACTTTAACCCAGACCTACAGAATTGGGGTAAGAGGGTCCCCATTTTTAACCCCTGATTTGGACTGTGGGCTAAAATAGCTTATAAAACCAAGGTTTTAACACAAGAATTTTATTATATTCTATAAATCTATTCCTTATAAATAAAAAAGGGATTACACATAGTCTGTGCCAAGAAAAAAAAGTTAATTAGAACAGTAAGTTCATCTTGATTTAAAAAACATGTATCATTATAATTAAATGTTCTCAGGTAGATGGGAGAAGAAAAGAAATAATAGGATCCTCTCTCCAGTTTATATGAGTGTAACCTGAATCAAAACAGACTGAGATAGAAGACTTGAAGCTTGATAATATTTTTAGAGGAAAAACGAGAGCAATCAAGACAATGAGTTACAGCATCATCGCTGACCATGAAACATGCTGGGAAAGAGAGCTCCTAAAAGTTGTCTGATTCAGAGCTAGGCCTTAGTTGTCAGGACTGCACACAATTCCAAGGACTGAAACACCTGGGAACTAATACAGAATAAAGATTAAAACACCCGCTTCCAATTAAAAAAGTGATGGCAGTTCAAGATAATTAAGGAGAGAGAAGGCAGAAATTGTGGAGTTGGCATTAACTTGTCCCTAGGTGGAGCTATTTCTTTAAATTTTGCTCCAGTGTTTCCTCTTAATATGAACCATAATTATTAATTAAATATATCTAAAGCTACAAATACTTCGGCATTTATTTTCATAAATGTTTAGCTAAGCAATTTTCCATGCCTAGGAAAGTGCTTAAAGGCTTAACCAAGGAGTAACCACCAAATTGGTGGTAGCTATCTAAGCTGCAGGCAGAGATACAAAGCAGGAGTGATCTCTGTAGTGTGTAGTGGGCAAAGCCAGCTCCATTTCAGGGACAGCGAACACCACAACCTTCCTTTTGGCTGAGAGTGCTTGTGCCTCTGGTAAAGGGACAAGTAAATACAGATGACCAAAGTTAGGTAAAATGCAAAGAACAACAAAATGATCAGTGGTGACAACTGCTTTGCATCCATCTTTGCAGATCTTTGCCTGGGTTCATCTACTGAGTCCAGGCTATAGCTGATATATTTTTTTTTCTTCTCATGGGGAAACAGTTGGATAAGGTGGGGAAATCTGGACAGGAAGCATTAAGAGTATCCTGGCAGCCACTTTGGGGCAGCTTTGTTCATATGGTATGGGGTGTAAAGGGAGCTCATTATTCCAAAATGCCATTGAAATCCACGGAAACTCAAAAGGACAATACTTTTTATTTAGCCTTTAAAAGTTATAACTCAGAATATTACAGTTGAAACTAGGGAACCCTACTGAGTTTCATGATCTGAGAAATCGAAATTTATCATGCAGGGGTACTGGCTGTTGCTACTACTCCTAGAACTTCACACAAAGATAAAACTATTCCTTGTATTCTCAAAGGAGAGAATATGTGCAATTCTTCCATCTATTGAAAGCTTTCATAAAATTTTTTTCTTAATTTCTAGTCTCTCTCCAATTTTCTAGCTATATTTTCCCATAGAATTTGGGGCTTTGAAATTTTTGTTATTTTGAGAATCCATTCAATTAAGCAAGAAGCGCTTCTATTGAGTTAGGCATAATCAAGCCCTAAGTCATAAAGGAAACGTATTGAGGATTAAAAATATTTTATGATAAATATTAGTACTCTTTAAGGGCCAAACTCAGCACTGCCTAAGGAAGATTAATCTTTGAACTAAATGGAGTGTTTGTATTTTCTTGACCATCAGTCTCCTCAGAAATCCATTTTTTTCTTTTATTCCTAGTGCTGTCTTTCCTTATCTTCCAACATCCCACACACCATCCCTAAATTTACAGACATTGTTATTCCCCAGGGTCTTGAAAGCATAATGTTCTCTGTGGCATGGTACACCCCTGGAATCACACAGCTCAATAGCCCTAATACAGGGCAATAAAGCCTCTATGGGATAACACTAAGTCCAACCTGGGGTTAGGGGTGCTGTCAAATAAGGTCAGAAACCCATTAATTCTTTGTAATTCAATGGAAGAACCATCTAAAATACTAGTGTGAAAAAGCCATACATAGTCCAATTTATTTTGCTTTGCTTTTTATGGTTCTAAGGGTGAGAAAGATGGAACGTAGTTGGCTCACTCATTCCTCTCCTTTCCTCACTTCTCCAAAATTCTAAGAACTGTGTACCTATCACTGCCTACTCTTGCCTATTCCAGTTTTCATCTTCAACTTCTGCAGTACAAACTATTCCATAATTTGGTCTTGGTACACATAAAGAAGGGAACTGGTCCACTTCAAACAGACATGTTTCAGCTCCCATCTCTTAGAGCTAAATAATCTAAGAGCCCACAGACAGAAAAGAATTGAGATCATGCACAGGCTAAATGTCAGTGACCAGAAAGTAGTTACGACCTGGCAATGGCAATTTCTGAATCTGTCTAAGTCATATCCAGCACAGTTCTATGTATAGTGCCTTCTTTAACGCTTGCTTTTGAATGCTTGCACAAAGAGCCTTGAGATACTACAGAAATTACAATGTGCTCTGTAATGGGAAAGAAAAATTATTTTATGGAGAGAGATCCAAGATGGCCGATTAACAGCAGCTCAGGATTGTAGCTCCCAGTGAAAGCACAGAGAGCGAGTGGACGCCGCACTTTCAGACGAATGTTTGTCGCCCACAGACCGGGAGATTCCCAGCAGAGGAGCCACACGGGTCGCCAGTGCGACTTTTTTGGCCAGCGTGGCTGTTTTGCCAGCTCCCCAGCATGGCGCTTCTCGGTGCGGAGTATAAGGGACAGGGAGCCCTTTGAGTCCGGCTCAGCTGGTCCCATCCCCACAAGGAGAACAGCAATTGGAAATGCTGAGGACTGAACGTTTCATGGCAAGCAAAGCCGAACCGGGAAGGTCCAGCTCTGTGGGGAAGGGGCGTCCGCCAAAGGAAAACTAAGAAACAGAAAAAACTTCATCACTGGGCGGAGAGAGATCCAAGATGGCCGTTTAGCAGCAGCTCAGGATTGTGGCTCCCAGTGAAAGCGCAGAAAGCAAGTGGACGCTGCAATTTCAGACGAATTTCTGTTGCCCACCCAGCAGAGGAGCGACACGGGTCGCCAGTGCGACTCTTTTGGCCGGTGGCGCGGCTGTTTTACCGGTGCCTCAGCTCAGTGAAGCACTTCTCAGTGCAGAGTATACGGGACTCAGTGCCCTTTGAGTCGGGCTCGGCCGGTCCCCTCCCCACAAGGAGAACAGCAACTGGAAGCGCTGAGGACTTGAGAGTTTCACAGTAAGCACAGCTGAACCCGGGAAGGCCTACCTCTGTGGGGAAAGGGC